>JAMFLL010000029.1:0-105650 GCA_027475725.1 Pythium rhizo-oryzae
CGCCAATGTCGCCATGGACACGCGACGCAGCATCCAGTCTTTCCACCCCACGGACCGCCCCGAGTGGGCTGGTCTCGACCAGCTCCTCGCGGGCGACTTTGCACAGTGGCAGGCCTCCCAATTCGGGCCCTCTAGCCTCGGCTAGTTTTTTTTTTTTTTGCATATTAGCTATAGCTGTTCGCATAAGACGTAACGCAATAGATGTCAAGATGAAGAAGAAGAAATAGTTGCGATATCCGAAGGCAGCGGCGGGTCGGCGTCCACGGGCTTCTTCTTGCCGGCTTCGAGGATCTCGCGCAGGCTCTTGAGCTCCACACCCTTGGCAGAGGCCTCCGCCTTCTGCTCCGCATCGACGCCTTCGAACTGGATGATGATCTTCACGCTCTGACACTGATCAATCGTCTTCAGCAGCGTCGGGTACTGCTGCTTGCCCACAAAGAGCACGCGCATCTCGGTCTGGTTCATGATGTAAGGGATGGCATCTGGACCCAACGAGTCATAGAGCGGCACGAGCCGGTACGCCATGCGGTTCACAGCGTGCTCCACCAGCACCCACTCGTACCGGTTCTTGCTAAACACGCCCACGGGTTCCTGTCGCTTGAGACCGAGCTCGTGGACCATCGCGGCCGACACGTCGGCGACCTGGTCCAGGAACTGGGCGTAGGTGACCCACTCGTAGTCGCCGGCCTCGCCCGTCACGGGGTCCTTCTTACGCGTCCCGAAGAGGTTGCGCGAGCCGTCATCGACTTGACGGCGGTCCATAAGGTTGGTGTAGAGCGTCATACCGTCCTCATAGCACGGCTTGGTGTCATTCAGGTGTGCGGGGCCGCGACCGGCCGTGCGCGACCCCTCGATGTCGTGCCACGTCGGCATGGGCGTGTCGAAGAGTGACTCGGCTTGGCCCATCGGAGATGCTTGAACACGGCTTGGGAAGGAGTAGAGTGAAGAAGAGAAGGAGAAATGGAGAATGGCAAGTGTGGCAGGAGGCGACCCAAACGCCTAGGAGCGATCTCCGCTGGCATGGCGGAGCTCGAGCTCGTGCGGCTGCCGTGGTTTCAACCGTGAGAAGTCCACTGTCGGGGCGCACGGTGGCTTCATATTTTGGCACGCCCCAGCAGCGTTCGAAATAAGACGCTGACGGATGTCTGTCCTTGCGGTTGGAACAAGAAGCCACGGAACGCCAACGCCGTGGCTTCAGAGAAAACAAACACCTGCGTCGCTCTGAAAAGTGAACGCCGGATAGTCTGTTTCCTGGGTTGCCCTAATACTGTAGTTGCTTCATGAGAGACTGAGCTGAGAACCTCGGAGGAAGGATCAGATCAACTCCTGAGATCATGCGGGTGGGTCACCCACCACCCACTGGGTGCTGCTTCAACTGCGACACGCAAACGACTAAGCCAGTGGCTGAACGCGTGTGCTCAAGTGATACCCCCAAATAACAAGAGCCAAGATCTCCTAGATCGTCACCGATCCGCGCATTCTGTGGTGGGTGTCGTCTTATTTGGGAAGGGATTAACCCAAGGCCCGACGTCGCGTGAACCCAACTCACTTCTCGCCAGATCAAAGTGACACACACCCCAATTCGCGGTTCAACCCTCAGCCCGCCACAGAATCGTAACCCACACTTGGTCCTTTCCATTTTTGGCGCTTTGTTCAACTCTTTACACTCGCTTCTCTTCGTACAGGGCCTCGAGCTCCTTGGCGAACCGCTCCTGGAGCTGCGCTCGGCGGATCTTGAACGTCGGCGTGAGCAGCTGGTTCTCCACGGACCACAGCTCGGTCTCGACGCGGATCTTCCGGACGCGCTCAAAGCGGAACAGCCCGTGCTTGACTGCGACGCGCTCGAGGTCGTCCACGATCGCCTGCTTGAGCTCCGGCGACGTGAGCACGCGCGTGAGCTCCAGGTCGTTCACCGCGTAGCTGCCCAGGTTCTCGCGCCTGGCCCACTCGGCCACGACCTCGCGGTCCGGGATCACCACGCCGACGAGGTAGTCCTGGAGTGAGTTACCGTGGACCAGTACCTGGGCGACCAGCGAGCTCTTCATGTAGATGTTCTCGATTTTCTCGGGCGCGACGTACTCGCCCTGCGACAGCTTGAAGATGTTCTTCTTGCGGTCGATCACACTCAACGTGCCATCCGGGTTCCACTGGCCGATGTCGCCCGTGCGGAACCAGCCGTCGGCGTCGAAGCACTCGGCCGTTTGCACCGGATCCTTGAAGTATCCCTTGAAGACGTTCGGACCCTTGACGCAAATCTCGCCGCGCGGCGCCGGCTTGTCGCTGCTCATGTAGTTCATCTCCGGTACGTCACGAAGACACATCTGCACCCCCGGGGCGGGGCCGCCGACGTGCGGGCCGGACGGGAAGACCTGCGAGCTCATGCTGGTCACAGCGCTCGTCTCGGTGAGACCGTAACCCTCGATCACGGGGCAGGAGAACACGATCTGCAGGAACTCGCGGCAGTCCTGCGTGATGGGCGCCGACGCGTTCATCATGACACGCACGCGCCCACCGATCATCTGCTGGATCTTGCCGAACACGAGCTTGTCCCACAGCGCGTGGTGCACGTATCCATCCGCGAGGTATGCGCGCTTAGCCTCGAATGCATAGTGGAACAGGCCCGCCTTGATGCCGCCCGTGTCCGCCACGCGCTGCGAGATGCGGTCGTGGATGCGGTTGAGCACGCGCGGCACAGCCGCAAACGTCGTCGGCCGCAGCGCCGCAAGGTCGTCAAGCAGCTTAGTTACGTCGCCTTGGGAGAAGCCAATCGCGGCACCGGCGGCGATGTGCGGGATCTGCACAGCGCGCTCGAGCACGTGCGGCAGCGGCAGGTACGAGAGATGCACGTCCGAGGGCACGAGGCGCGCGAGGTATCCGCCCTCGAGACCGGCGCTGACCTGGTTGGCATGTGTGAGCATCGCGCCCTTGGGCGTGCCGGACGTGCCGGATGTGTAGCCGATCGTCGAGATGTCCGAGGGTAGCGGTGGATCGGCGTCCACGGGCTTGTTCTTGCCGACCTCGAGGATCTCGCTGAGACTCTTGAGCTGCACGCCACACGCGAGCGCCTGCTGCCGCTGCACATTGTCGACGTCCTCGAACTGGACCACGGTCTTGACGTGCGGACACTGCTGCAGACTCTTCATGAGCGTGGGGAACTGCTCCGCGCCGACAAAGACCACACGCATCTCGGTCTGGTTGAGAATGTAGGGAATCGCGTTCGGCCCAAGCGTGTCGTACAACGGCACGAGCTGGTACGCCATGCGGTTCACGCCGTGCTCCACCAGCACCCACTCGTACCGGTTCTTGCTGAACACGCCCACGGGCTCCTGTCGCTTGAGACCGAGCTCGTGGACCATCGCAGCGGACATGACGGCGACCTGGTCGAGGAACTGGGCGTACGTGACCCACTCGTAGTCGCCGGCCTCGCCAGTCACGGGGTCCTTCTTGCGCCAGCCGAATATGTTGCGCGATCCGTCATCGACGCGGCGGCGCTCCATGAGGTTCGTGTAGAGCGTCATGTGCGGCTTGCTGTGCGGCGCGACGTCGTTCAGGCGGGCGGCGCCACGCTGGGCCGTGCGGGTGCCCTCGACCTCGTGCCACGTCGGCATGGGCTCGTCGAAAAGCGAGGCAGTCTGGCCCATTGTGCGGTAGTCTGGAGTGCTTGCGGGGCGGCGGATTAGGATGTGGTCCTGCCACGGCGTGGCCGTGGGCGCCTGGGGCCGCTTCGTGGGTGCGTGAGTTGCCCCAGGACCCACGAAGGACGTGCCGACCACCCTAGCCATGTATTCTTAGAGGATGATGGTAGTATACGGAGCTACTATCGACTGACCACAGGTTAAAATGACTGTCATGTGAGATCATGTATTATATGTGAATCAATTGATAGAGGTCTGCGCAGAGGGCGGACCGCGCGAACCCACAGCCGGAGCGGGGCACGCGGCTGCAATCCGAATGTCCTGGTGCTGCACACACCAGAGCCATCTCCACGCTGATCCGGACTCGGGATCTCTCACAATATGTGAGAGTCCCGATATGTTTGAGATTCCACCTTGCACCAATCTGCGTATTCTGGTGCATTTATTAGTCTTCTAAGGTGTGAGGCTTTGCTGCGAGGTGTCCGTGATATCTCTCACACGTGGCCGTGAGACTCCCGAGACGGAACAAGCGAGTGTAGATTGGCGGGTGCTGTTTCGCCGGTGTGGGGCGCGAGTGAGAGATGTCTGAGAGAGCTTTTTGGTGGATTCTAGGATCCCACACTAGCACCATCATGAATTTACCACAAATCCACACCGCAGTGTGTGAATTTGTGGTAAATTCATAATGTGCGTGCCTCCTCTTCATTGCGGTCGCGGGTTCTCGGCGGCGTTTGACTGTTTGAAACACCGGTTGTTGAGGTCTGCGATCATCGCGGCGAAACGATTCAAATTTTTGGGTGCGTGGGTACACGTCGTTAGCACCCACGATGAAGATCTCGAATCCAGCTAGCCCTTGAGGGGCAGAGCTCTTCACAACCTTGTGGTGCCCGCGCAGCCACAGATATCGCTCCCCGGTGGCTTCGGAACTTCTGAAGCACCTTTGACAGAACTGGTTAGACCGTTGCCAAGCGAGCCCACATCAACTGTGTTCAGTTGGGCCCAGCTGCTCGCTTGCAAAGCCGTGTCGGTATGACAGCGAGCTCGTCATGACTCATGCATGACATGAGCCAGCCGTGACGGAGCCATGACGTAAGAGATGCCGGGAAAGTGACGCAATCTATGCCTTCACAATGATGTCGTCATGCCGCGACAGTGCGCTCTAATATTGACGATTCTGTTGTCGTAGTTCCTGTCTAGTGTGTGAGCATGCTCACCTCTAATGCGCTTCAAGAAGGCCTATGTCGCGGTGTCTCCATTCTAGACGAGGCACAATGAGGCACGTGTATGGCGGAAAACGTACGTGGCATGTACTTTCATCAAGCGTGCCGTCTTATACAACGTTACGAAGTCGTCAAGGACGGTATCATGTCTCCTTGCCCGAGGGCGTGAGCAACAGGTTCTCGAGCGCCTGTACCACGTTGTCGACGCGTTGACTCGAGTTCCGCATGGGCCCCGACATCGCGACATTGATCCATTTGGCGCGATCCGCGGGTGTGAGATTGGCCTCGGTGGGGGGCTGTGCGCGGCTGCGACGACAGAACTCGACTCTCGCAAGCTGCGCCGCGTTGGCGCCGCTTACACTGGTCACGCGGACGTAGGCTTCGCCCTCCGAGGAGCCCACCCACGTGTGGCCATGCTGGAGAAAACGAGCATGCGAGCTCATGACCAAAAGAATCGATCCGTCCACCGCCGGCGGAAGGCACCGCATCGCGATCTGGGTGTGAATGACAGCGGAAATCCCGTCGTCCTCCTTTGGTCCGGCCACGATATTCGTGACGATCAGCTCCGAGTCTCTGTGAACTTCCTGAGTCCGAGATCAAAACACTGTTAGCTTCAGGATCAATCATGCTCAGTACCTGCAAGCCAGCACGCTAACTCACCTTGACGCTGTAGACTTTGTCCTTGGGGGTCGTTCGTGAGAGCTGTATCCATGCGGCCTTCGCGACTTCCTCAACCGGGAATGGCAGCAGCCACGCCGTGTCCAATTCTAATTGGATCGCGTCGCCGGTCATCGAGCCCACGCGTCGGTAGTTGATTTCACGGAACTCTCGCTGTCCCGATGCGAACGCACCCGATGTAAACACCGCGTCAGCGCCTAGCGCGAGCACATCGAGCTCCTCGCCGATCTGGTCGAGCGTCATCGTCGGCCCGAGGTACTCGGTTTCGTCGCGCGGCAGTGACCGAGCGAGATCGCCGACTTTCTGCGTGAGCTTGAACATCTTCTGGATTGCCAAGGTCTGCGCCCGTAGCAGCTCACGCAGCTCGGCGTTCTCCCTCTCGGCGGCCTTGCGCTCTTGTCGCTGGCTCTTGGCGATCTCCTCCCAGGCGCGCGCGAGCGTCTCACTTGCAGTCGCGCCTGGCTCACTTCGGCGCACGGTCGGGGGCGGCGGCAGCCGGATCACGACCGACAGATCCTTCTTCAGCTCCGGTGGCGACGGCGCGAGCCACCGCTGGCGCCGGCGGTCGCTGCGCGCCGAGGCCACATGCTGCGCGGGCGGCGCTTTCTCGGACGATTCGCTGTCGGTCGTGTCGACGCCACCGCCGTCGTCGTCGCCGTCGAACAGCCCGGAGAAGAACTCGAAGTCGGCGTCGGCGTCGTCCAGCGCGAGTAGCGCCGCGCCCAACGGACCGCCGCCGTTCATAGCGCCACCGCTAGCCGCCGCTGCGTCCGTGGCGCTCATCGTGCTTCTCTCGTCTCGCCAGCGTGGCGAAATGCGAGCTGTTCCCGTGACACGGTCTCACCATCAACTCTGAGAGGATGTACCCAACTTCATCATACTACTGAGTTAGGATAAAAGGGTCCACCACTCAGTGGTCACTTTATCGGGGGAGTCATCATTGATGATGCGGAGTATACACAATCAGTATACGTAGTCACTCAAGCGAGTGGCACTATTGCTACCCTGCGTAACCCCGCCAACGGATACCGTGGTTCACTTACGTATTCGTTTCGCGCGTCGAGCATGGCGGCGCCGGCGCGCTTCTCCAAGCGCATCCTCGTCACGGGCGGCGCGGGCTTCATCGGCTCGCACGTCGTGATCCACCTCGTGAAGAAGTACCCGCAGTACTACGTCGTGAACCTCGACTCGCTCGACTACTGCTCGTCCATCCGCAACGTCCACACGGCCTTCGAAGCGCCGGCGACGTCTCCTCTTGGTGCTCCTCCGGTGTCGCCGTCCCCCGCGTCGCACACCGTCAGCAGCGACGACGACATTGAGGACGACGAGCTCGTCGAGCGGCTGCGAGGCTCGTTCTGTCAGCGCGACGTGGAGCAGTTGGAGCTCACGCCACCCACGGTCTCAGATAACATTTCGTCCCCGGATGACAAGGGCAGGGTGGGCACGCGTGACCGCGCGGCGTCCGTGCCGCTGCCGCTGCCGGCCAACTACAAGTTCATCAAGGGTGATATCACGTGCGCGGACCTGGTCGAATACATTCTCCACACCGAGGATATCGACACGGTGCTCCACTTTGCAGCGCAATCCCACGTGGACTTGTCGTTCGGCAATTCGCTGCCGTTCGGCAAGACCAACATTCTGGGCACGCACGTGCTGCTCGAAGCAGCGCGCGTCCACGGCAAGCTCGAGCGCTTCGTCCACGTGAGCACGGACGAAGTGTACGGCGAAGGCCACAGTGACACCGCCGCGATGAAAGAGGACCACGTGCTCGAGCCCACGAATCCGTACGCTGCGACGAAAGCCGGCGCCGAGTTCATCGTCAAGGCCTACCAGCGGTCCTTCCGACTGCCGACCATCATCACGCGCAGCAACAACGTCTTTGGCCCACACCAGTACCCAGAAAAGCTCATCCCAAAGTTCATTAATCAGATCCTGCGCGACCGACCGGTGACGATCCACGGCGACGGCTCCCACACGCGGAACTACCTGTACATCTCCGATGTCGTCGCTGCGTTTGATGTGATTCTTCATCAAGGAGAGATTGGTCAGGTGTACAACATTGGCGGCACGAATGAGATCCCGAACGAGCGCGTCGCACTCGACTTGCTGAGCATCCTCAAACCTCACTGCAGCGAGCGCGACGCCCAGTCGCAGTTGATCACGTACGTGCGGGACCGACCGTTCAACGACCAGCGGTACACGATTGACGCGAGCAAGCTCCACGCACTGGGCTGGCGCGAAAAGGTGTCGTGGCTCGAGGGGCTGCGGCGCACGGTCCAGTGGTGGACCAAATTTGGCCACCGCTTCCCGAACATTGAGCACGCGCTTGCGCCCCACCCGGAGGCGTTCAAGCAGACATACAAAGTGCCCATGTACTAGAAAGAAAAGACAATAGAAATGGCACGCTCTTCTGGCGGTGGCGGATAGTGTCGTGCATTTTACGTTTGAATATCCTGCAATCCGCCAGCACAGCCATGAAATGCGTTCTCCATTGGACACACGGTGCTCGCGGACCACACTTCCGATCATATTCGTCCCAAGCAGAGCTCTCGAATGAGATCACGATATCGATACGCAGATACGGCCGGGTGGTGTGAATCTCCGTCCCGTGTCGTCTTGGTCGCTCTCAAGGATGAGAAATCACTCGGTAGTGCGAGAAGATCACGAAGGGGGGTCGTGACATCACGGTGCACACCGGGCAACCCGTGTGATATTCTGTGACGTGTGACGAAATATCAGGTTCGCCAAGAAATATGGTGCACCACACTATTTCATCTCCATTTGGCACCCATGTTCCCACCTCCACGGCACAATCAGCCAGAACACCGCCCCAGACGACGATGAACACGCGCGGCGCCACGAGCGACGAGCGTCCGGAGCTGCGCGTGGCGCCAGCGCGGCTGGGCGACGTGGACGGAGACCTTGACTTCTTCGCGGGCCTTTTCGACGATTTAACGGAGACCGACGGCGACGTTGGTGAGACTGACGCCGACGCCAGCAGATCCGTTCCATCGGCACCGCCGTCGCCGCCGATCGCTGCCGTCCTTGGACGAGGCAACCGTCGGCGCCGTCGATGGCAGACGAGCACAGAGCGAGAAGGTCCCGATGGCAATGGGGTCTCGTCATCAACTGGCTGGAAAGAGATCGCCACGCGACAGAAGCAGCAACGCGCGGCCGTCCAGTTCCAGAACGCTCAGCTGTGCGCGGTCGTCGACGCCTACGTCCAGACGACTCGGCGAATCGTCAAGCTCACTCAGAAGGCGGTACTGCTGGCGGCGCGGCAGGGGATCGTGTGCCCTGTCCTTCGACTGGAAGAAACGCTCTACCTCGGTCCTCCGGCGAGCGATCTACTTCGGGTCCTGCGGGAACTGGACGAGCTCTCCCGAGAGGCCGACGTGGTGATGACGTCGCGTCCCCTTGAGTCGATGGAGCTCGAGGTTCTGTGTTCAGATAATCGCATCGTGACGACTCCCACCGGCACGGCGATCGAAACGACGATGGAAGTAGCGTGGGTGGTGCCGTTTGACGTGGACGCGATCACTGACACGCTGCTCGCGCACTCCGTTCGCCTGGTCGCCAAGAAGGAGTACCGGGAAGCCACGGTACGGTGTGCGTACCATACTATGAAGTGGTCTTCAGCTGATGACGACCTCCCTCTCTGTATGTTGATTGTTTCCTAGACCGTGTTTGAGAGCTCGCAGTTCAAGCTCATCCAGGCGGCGACGCGCGCGAAAGAGAAAAAAGGGCTGCTGCTCTCCAAGCACGGCCGCATGGCGACGCGCTGCGAGTCAGGACGTCGTGGTGATGGCTCCAAGCTCGTACTCATCACTGCGAGAGGAGGGATCGTGATGGACTCGAAGCTCGTAGTCTTGGTTGAGGGCGATAGCTGCATCCTCGTGGAGCGCGTCGCGGGCCACGACGTCGCGTCGCTAGGACCGCTCTCGCGTATCCAGTGGTATCGTCGTTTCCGCTCGCAGCCGGCACCAGGTGCGAACATGTCGGCCAAGATTCGTGCGCAGTGGGTCCACAGTGTCTCGTCCAAGTCCGCGCAGAAGGCCGAGAGCCAGGTCGACAAGGTGACCCAGGCCATGGAGAACCTACTCCTTGCGAGCTCGCTCAGGCCCTGAGAAGGATCAGCGCGGGAATCGGCTCCGTGTTCTTCCTGTTTTGCTGAGTAGGCACAAATGCCGTCTGGAGGTGAGCTGGGGCAGCAACGTGATCCGGACTGCTGAATGGGTACACTGCTGGATCACATACTGGAGGTATTCTATGTTCCGCAAAGAGGACGCGACCAGCATTCCGTTCTGGGATCACGAGTCCCCATCTCAAGACTTGGGTCAAGCAGCAACGATGGCAGAAAGCGACGCGCAGTTGGGCGACATCGACGGCGACCTGGAGTTCTTCCACGAGCTCTTTGTCGACCTCCCGGGCTGCGACGAGTTCCCCAACGCCTTCGGCACCTTGTCTCGGCCACAGCCAGTGGCGAATCGGCGCCAGCACTGGCTTCTTGCGGCCGACAGTAACAGCAACGACTTCGGGGCGGTATCCGAGTGGAAACACGTCAAGAAACGAGAGAAGCACGCGCGAACCAACGCCGTAAAGGAGAATACCAGACTGCGGAGGCTCCTCGCTGCCCACGCGCACACGAGTGACAAGATACGGAAGCTGATCCAGAGGGCACAGTCCCTGGCGGCGCGGGAGCTGCTCGCGCTCCCTCCTGCGGCGACGCCCTACCTTGGCCCACGTGTCGATCTCGCGCGGATCACGGGAGATCTCAACGCGTTCGCCCGTGCCGCCGAAGCGAGGCTGTTGGCGATCGAACGCAACTGTCCACAACCAGGCGCCAGTGAGGTCGTGGTGGAGAACCGGATCGTCGCCACGTCCACGGGCGCCGCGCTCGAGTCGACTGTTGAGATGGCGTGGCTACTGCCGTTTGAGACCGACGCGATCGCGCGCGCGCTGCTGACCAACTCAATTCGCCTCGTGACCCGAAAGAACCAACGCCACGTCCAGGTGGGTTTTCAAGTAGTTGTCTGAGAACGACGCTGTGTAGTGGCAGGACCTGACTTTCTCGCTGGGCTGTAGACCGTTTATGAAGAACCGAAAGTCAAGGTCGTCCACGCAGTGAGCGCCGCGAAAGAGAAGCACGGGCGTCGCACGGCCAAGCACGGCCAGATCGCGACGCGGCTCGAGCCCAGTCGAAGCGACGGTTCGCTGCTCCTGACGCTCGCGACGCGCGGTGGGTTTGCGATGGAGTCCAAGGTTTTGCTCGCCGTCGAAGGAGGCGGGTTTATTCACGTGAGCCGTGTCGTGGGACACGACAGCGCGTCGCTCGGCCCGCTATCTCGCGTCTTCTGGCGCCGTCAAATTCGCGCGCAGGTGCCCATGGAGTCGAACATGGCCCTGGCAGAGCGAGGGCTGTGGCTCCACAGGATTACGATGCAGAAGGAGCGGAAGGCCCAGCGTCAGGTGGACAAGATCGCGCTGGCCTTCGAGAGCCTCCTGCTCGTCGGCTCGCGAGGTAAATAGAACAGCAATCTCCACATCTTTGGCTATGACTGAGGGCATCGAGTTCATCAATGACGGCGGGATCAAAGTCGGATTGGGTGATTCCCGAAATGTACTGTATCAGAGACTGAGCTTCGACAGCCACGGTGGCAGCTGAGAAGAGACGCCCAGGCCGACCTCCACAGCCCACCCAGTGCTAGTTCAGCGGTCTCGACAACAGGACGAGAGAGACGATGCTCGACAGCGACGACCTCCCCGCGACGATCGCGCTGCTGGGCGAGCTGGACGGGGACTTGGAGTTCTTCGATGGCCTCTTCAACGACCTCCCGTGTGAGGAAAACTTAGAGGAGAACGACCCCACAGACGCTGCTGGCGCCACGGCGTCGGAACAGGCTCCTTCTACGACATTCGTGACGTACGCCACGAGCGGTGATCGGCGGCGACGACGCTGGCTGGCCATCGCCGGTCACGAAGATCCGTGTGGGTGGAAGAAGATCGCAAAGACGCTCAAGCACGCGCGCCAGGCCACGGAAGACGAGAACGCGCGACTGCGCCGCATGGTCGTCGCGCACCAGCGCACGGTCACCAAAATGGTCAAGCTCATGCAGCGGTCGGCAGCGCTGTCATCTCTTCCGATCGTCGCGCAGCCGTTCGGCGAAAGTGTTGAGCGGTTCATGGGACCGCCGGCGGACCGCGTCCAGATCACGCGCTCCCTCGACGCGCTCGCACGCCGCGCTGAGCGAGCACTGCTCCCATTCTCCACGATTATCGCGCTGTCCCCGCAGCTCCAGATCTGCTGCCTCGAGAATCACATCGTGCATACCGAGACGGGCGACGCGTTTGAATCCACACTGGACGTGGCCTGGGTGCTCCCATTCTCAGTGGACGCCATCACGAGCGCGGTGGTGGCGCACTCCATGCACCTCGTGACGCGCAAGCAGGTGCCGAATCTCACGGTAAGCTGTCATGAGAGGAACGACGTACGACGCGCATGTTAACGTTGGGTTCTGTGTGCTTAGATGGTGTACCAGAGCCCCGAGTTCACGGTCGCCCAGGCGGTCACCGCGCCCAAGGAGAAGAACGGCCAGCGAATCACCAAGCATGGCCAGATCGCGACGCGCCGCGAGCGTGCTCGTCCCGACGGCTCGCAGCTCGTGGTCATGGACAAGAAAGGGGGTATCTACGTGGACGCGACGCTCGTGGCGACCATCGAGGCCGACAGCTGCATCCTCGCGCGAAGCGTCCCGACACATGACAGCGCCGCGCCGCTCACACAGATCCACTGGCGCCGACGCTTCCGTATCCAGCCGACTTCTTGCGCGACGCCGACCCCGGCGGACCGTGCGCAGTGGATCCACGCGCTCACGACCAAGAAGGCACGGAAGATCGAGCGCCACGTGGACAAGCTTGCGCAGGCCATCGAGAACGTGCTGGTCCTTCCGTCCTCCCGCTCCAAATGATCATGTAGCTCAATTTCTGAGTCAAACTTTGTGTCGAGGGGATCAGATACCCAGATGGGTTCAAAATTTCCGCCAAGAACACTGTTCGGTCTGTTTGGTCCCCGCCACGCTGGCAGCTGAGAAGCGACGCGCATTCTGTCTCCCAAGGTACCCCACACCACGCTGTCGCCCCATTCTCCGCCGCTCTCCACCAGACTCAGCATGAACGACGTGGCCATCATGTTCGACCGCGACGATCTCCATGCGACGGCGGCGCTACTGGGCGAGATGGACGGCGATCTCGAGTTCTTCGACGGTCTCTTCGGCGACTATCCGACCGCCGACCCGCCCTGTGAAGACACCGGCGGTCCAGTTGTCTCTCCTGTCTCGAGTCCCACGACCGTGGCCACGGCGTATGCTTATGCTGTTCCGTCCGGCAGGGCTTTCCCCACCAACAGTGATCGCCGGCGGCAGCGCTGGGCAGCACTCGGCGGGTGGAAGGAGGTCGCGACGTCCCAGAAGCACGCCCGCGAGGCCGCCGAGAGCGAGAACGCGCGGCTGCGCCGTCTGGTCGCGTCGCACGAGCGCACCGTCACCAAGATGGTCAAGCTGATGCAGAAAGCGGCGTCGCTGTCGTCGCGAGCGATCGTGGCTGAGCCGGTCGCGGCACTCGGAATCCCGTTCCGCGGGCCGCCCGCAGACCTACGACACATCACGTACACGCTGGACGCACTCGTCCGCGACGCGGAGCTGGTGTCGCCGCTGACTGTGGCAGGCTCACCGGCGCTCCAGATTTGCGGTCTCGAGAACCGCATCGTGAGCTGCGCGACGGGCGACGCACTCGAGTCCACCGTGGCGATGAGCTGGATCCTGCCGTTCGACGTCGACGCCATCACGACCGCGATGCTCGCGCACTCGCTGCGCCTCGTCACGCGCAAGCACGTGCCAAACTGCACGGTAGGTGCCTGCCTTCCACAGTCTCCGCTGACCGCAGCCTGTCAGCTGGCTCTTGTACTACGCTCTACTCACGTTGTTTGTCGTTTTCGTTTGGTTAGACGGTCCACGAAAGTGCTGGTTTCAAGGTAGTGCAGGCCGTCACCAAGGCCAAGGAGAAGAACGGCGTGCGCATCACTAAGCACGGCCAGCTCGCGACGCGCCGCGAGCCGCTGCGTGAGGACGGCTCTCAGCTGGTGGTGATCGACTTGAAGGGCGGGCTGTTCGTGGACGCGACCCGCGTCGTATCTATCGAGGGCGACAGCTTCATCGACGTCAGCCCCATCCCGGGCCACAACAGCACCGCACTCGGCCCGCTCTCGCGCATCACATGGCATCGACGGTTCCGTGCGCAGCCTGTGGCCTCCGTGACGATGACGCCGACCGAACGCGCGCGCTGGATCAACATGTTCACCGCCAACTCGGGGCGGAAAACGGAGCGGCAGGTGGACAAGATTATTCAGGCCATCGAGAATCTTCTGCTCTCACCACGCTAAGAAGAATATTGCAACGCGCGCTCGATCTATGCACAGGCTCATGAATAAAGTGAATGGACTATCTGTTCATGGAGATCTAGGGCGCTGGCGCGAGGTTCTCGGCGAAGAACTGGAGCACTTCGTTCGCATCCTTGCCGAGCGACACGCCGTTGGTGTCGAACGGGAGCTCCGGGTGGTCACTGTTCACGCGGAGCAGACTCACGCCTTCTTCCGTCGCGAGCTCTTCGTTTGGGATACGAAGCACGCCGGGCGTATTGAAGCCCACGCCGACCTCGAGAATCACCAGCTTCTTGTTGTTCTGCTTGACATCGCGCATCGCGGCCGCGAGCCACGCGCGATACGCTCGCTTGCCCTCAGCGAGCGCACTCTCGAGAAATGATCTGTCGATGCGCAGCAGCAAGAACATGTCACCGCCACAGTTCGGGCAACGCGGGATACCGGCAGGGTCCTCGATCTCATACGTCGCCTCATTGAAGCTTTCGAGCGCCTTTTCCATGAACGGCTTGGCGCTCCAGACGCTTTCTTGGCTGCACGGCTGCTTGCACTGGATGCGCCCGTACTCACCCTGCATCAGGCATGTGGTCTCCACGGGGAATCCCTCTTGCTCGAACATACCGTCGGCGTTGCTCGTCACGACGTACGTGGACGCTGGTGATTTGTGCTCGAGGAATTCACGGATCCTGTGGAGGTGCGAGTACGTCGGCGCCGAGCGATGGCGCACCCAGTCATACCGTACGATGCTGATTTGCTTGAAGAGGTAGCCCCACATGAGCGCTGGATGCCACTTGCTGTAGCCGATCGAACTGTACATCGTGCGGAACGACGGAATCACCTTACGGACGTTTGGGTGGAATTTCTCCATCACGGTCTCGGATGTATAGTCAAGTCCTGCGGCCGCCGAGAGCCCCGCGCCGGCGGAGATCACCAGGTAATCAGCGTCTTGGATCCGCTTGAGCGCGCTCCGGAGCGCCGCGTCAGGAATTGGCGGTGGCAGCGCAAAGCCGACGAGCTGTCCCTCAAAGTGGGACTTATAGAGCTCCAAGTCACTCGGCAGGAACGTGTTGAAGACCACTTTCCATGTTGCGGTCTCTTCCTTGTGCTCCTCGAGCCAGTTGATCACACTATCAACCGCTAGAGGGACGGCTTCCTCGGCGGGGAACGCAAACAAACCCGTCGAGATGCATGGGAACGCGACTGTCACAGCGTCCTGATAGTCGATTTCTTTTAGCGTTCGGAGCAATGCGTCGAGCGACGATGTGTAGCAAGATGCGAGCTGGGAACGCTCTCGCGTCGTCGGCTTTTGCCCACGACGCAAAGCTGGACCGACGGTGTGGATGACATAGTCACTGGGCAACGCAAACCCCGGTGTGATCTTGGCGTTGCCCACCGGCTCCTGGTGGCCCTGCTTGGTCATAATTGCGGCGCATGCCGCACGCAATCGCGGACCGGCCTTGCAGTGGATGACGTTGTCGATACAGCGATGCGGCGGCTGGAAGCAGCCGAGAAGCGCTGAGTTTGCCGCGTTTACGATCGCGGTTGCTTGCAGCGCAGTGATGTCCCCTTTCCACAACGCGACGCGATCGTACGCGCTCTTGTCGTCTTGGTTGCCGGCAGCACACGATCCGACCGACGGCAGCAAAGTGGCGTCCACGAGCGCCACCCGCGAGCGCTCAAGCGCGAGAATCTCGTCCACTTGCTCGTATAAAACTTCTTCTGTTTCTTCGACGTCGCCGGCGTCCGGTGGTGGGCGAACGACGAGCAAGTGCTGGATGATCCGCCGCATGTCGCTCACATCGGCGTCGCGGATCTGGCGGAGCGAGTAGCCGGCCTCGACAAGCAGCGTCGAGGCGACGGCGCGCACTAGCTGCTCGAAGCGAGCGGCAGTCGAGTGCATCCTTATTCGTGATGAGGTGGAGCTGCTGCGTGTGGTGAGGCGGAAGGAAGGGAATGGTGAATGGACGGGTGCGACGATGGTCTTGTCCAAGTGAGCTCGTCGGCCAAGATGGCTACACTTTGATGACGCCATCGAGGTGATGGGCAAGTTTCCTCCTTTTCAGCCAATGATATCACGTCTGTGCTGGCCGATCGCGAAATCAGGTGATCAGGTGATCCGAAGGAGGAGCAATGCTCACACGTCGCAGATTTCACATTGTCCACACTGCACTCCGTGGCGTTCCGCTCTCTCTCGTTGCACACACGCGCGCGACTGAATGATTCGACGGAGAGGAAGAGATTGCTGCCGTAATCACGTGTGACCATCGAAGGTCCGAGCTCGAGAAGAACAACGAGAAATGCAAGAGCGCGTGCGAGGTGGAGAATTAAAACTTGTCCGATCGATTGCTCCACATCCAGGAGGCAGCTTAGGCCTCGGTGGCTCCGTCTCTTGGCCGTCACTCACAACATACACACCCGTAGTATCCGTTTCCGGCCCGTTGTGAGATTCTCACAGCTTGCTCGGGGCTGCGTCCCCAACTGCGCGCTGAAAGAGCGGGAATTTCTCCAGGTTCAAAGCGATATGAGCGGCGCACGTGTCGGGGTCTTCCACGACCGTGAGGTGGCTCTTGCCCTCGAGCGGCTCGGCGACAGAGAAGATATCGGGCCACGTTCGCGCGACGTCAAGCACGAGCGGAAGGTTGAAGAGCCGCGTGTGGTCACCAAACTCAAACACCACGGGGCACGCGACACGTTCGATCTGCTCACGCGTGTAGCACAGCAGCTCGTGGCAGTACAGCGACGCCTCCTGGATGAGCGGCATGGCGAGGCGGAAGCGCTTGCCGTCGCTGGTCTTCTTGATGCCGCCTTCGAGGAACGCCGCCATGCTCTCCGGGTGCCACCGCTGGTACGCCTTCCCTACCTTGAAATGGTTCACGACCTCGGCCCACGTGTCCCTGCACATCAAAATCAACGAGCAAGGCATGAGCGTCGAAAGACCAAATAACGCACTCAACAGGATCGTCGTCACACCATTCTTCCTCTCGCGTGAGTGTGTTGACGACCATGACCGAAGCCGCTAGTTTAAGCACCTCGGGGGGCTCGCCGATCGCGAACGGCGGCTCGAAGAGCGTCAGCCCTGCGAACGTGCCTGGGTGCATCACTTCCACGTTGAGCAGCGAGCCGCCGCCCATCGAGTGGCCGATGCCAAAAATCCGGGTCGTGCGGCCCTTGGCCTTGTCGTCGCGTTTCAGGGCCTTGGCGATCTCGTATAAATCGGGCGGCGCCCACTCGGGCCAGTGCTTGCCCGGATGCTCGACGCGCGGCGAACTCTTGTCGCCGTCCTCGTAGTAGATCGTCACCGGGTCCGCGTCCGAGCTCTTGCTGCCATGGTAGCGCCAGTCGAACGCGACGTACTCACACTCGGCGCGCTGCAGCGCCGGCACAGCGCGGAGGCGGCGCACAATCGGCGCCCAGATCTCCTTGTTGAAGCTGCCGCCGTGGCAAAAGAGCAGCACGACGCGGTCGCGCGGCGTAGCGACCATGGCGACCCGAATGATGGAATCAGGAAATGCCGGTGCTCTTCTGGCTTGTCAAACACTGTCGCAACGCAGGTTCAAGTTCACTCCCTTGTTCCCTTTCCCTCTCACCATCGTCGAAAGCTTTCCCACAGCTGGTGACGTCAACACTCATCCAGGTTTCCCGGTGCAGGTTGCGCGAAGGTTGATCGAGCCCACGGTCTCACTTGAAGCCGCAAACCAAGTGTAGCCATCTGCGTTTGCAGCGCTCGCACTGCCGACAATTCACGTTCGAGCCACGTTGTTTGTATTGAGTAGGTTGGTTAGTGGCAAGAGGTTTTGAACACATCTAGAAAAGGGAGGGAACCTGACGCGACAGCACTGGTAATAATCCCTCAAGGCAAGTCAGGCTGCACGAAAAGCGTCTTTAGTCGAAGCACTGGCGACACACATCGCGCACGGCGGCATCCTCAGCGTCCTCGGGGAGCGTCACCCGGAGCTACAAATGCACAGCACAGCAGAGAAAGCGTCAGCTATTCGACAGGGACTATAGTCTTCAGATCGATATCACACGTACCAACGGGTTGAGGTCCATGTCGCGCTGGATGGCGAGGCGCGCGTTGTCGTTGCGCGCCCACGCGCGACGCGCGACGCCGTTGTTCACATCCCAGTAGAGCATCGATGCGGCCTTGTCGCGCGCGGCCTGCGAGCCGTCGAGCACCATGCCAAAACCGCCGTTCGTGACCTCGCCCCAGCCGACGCCGCCGCCGTTGTGGATCGAGACCCAGGTGGCGCCGCGGGCGGCGTCTCCGATGACGTTGTGGATAGCCATGTCGGCGCAGAACATCGAGCCATCGTACACGTTCGATGTCTCGCGGTACGGAGAGTCCGTGCCACTCACGTCATGGTGGTCGCGGCTGAGGATCACGGGCGCGCTGACGTCACCGAGCGCGATCGCGTCGTTGAACGCGAGCGCGATCTTTTGACGAGCCTCGCGGTCCGCGTACAGGATACGCGCTTGCGAGCCGACCACCAACTCGTTCTCCTCGGCGGCCTCAATCCATTTGAGGTTGTCGCGGAGCTGGGCGGCGACGCGGTCGTGCGGCTTGGCTTCAAGCAGCTCGCGCAGCACGCGGGCGGCGATCTGGTCGGTCTTGCGCAGGTCGTCGGGCGAGCCGGACGAGCAAATCCAGCGGAACGGACCGAAGCCGAGCGAGAAGATGTCGCCCATGATGTCCTGCACGTACGACGGGTACACGAACATCGTCTCGGGCGTCTTCTCATCGCCGGCGACAGGCGCGCCAGCGCGCTTGGCCTCGAGCAGGAACGAGTTACCATAGTCCCAGAACTTCATGCCCTTAGACGTGAGCCGGTTCACAGCCGCGACGTGGCGCCGAAGCGATTCTTGGACGAGCTGCTTGAACTTGGTCGGGTCCTCAATCATCATCTTCTGGGACTCTTCGAACGTGAGCTGCACCGGGTAGTAGCCGCCGTTGTAGGGATTGTGGAGCGACGTCTGGTCCGAGCCGAGCTCAACAAGCAACTCGCCGGTCTTGTCCATCTCGTCCGCGAGCCGTTCCCAGAGCGTAACAATGTTGCCGTGGAACGCGATGCTCACGGCCTTCTTCTCCTGCTTGGCCAGGCGGATGCGTGCGACGCAGGCGTCGAGATCGCTCACGACCTCGTCAACCCAACCTTGCTCGTGGCGCTTCTTCACGGCGGCGTAGTCGATCTCGGCCGTAACGGACACGGCGCCGGAGATCACGCCGGCCTTGGGCTGCGCGCCACTCATGCCGCCGAGTCCGGACGACACGTAGACGACGCCGCTGAGGTCCTCTTTGTTGAGGTACTTGCGCCCGGCGTTGAGCACCGTGATGGTCGTGCCATGGACGATGCCCTGCGGGCCGATGTAGCAGTAGCTGCCGGCGGTCATCTGGCCGTACTGGGTCGTGCCGAGCGCGTAGAGCTTGTCGTACATCTCGCGGGTCGAGTAATTGGGGATCATCATGCCATTCGTGACGATCACGCGCGGCGCGTCGGGCTTGCTCGGGAAGAGCCCCATGGGATGCCCCGAGTACATGACGAGCGTCTGGTCCTCGGTCATCTCCGAGAGGTACTGCATCATGAGGTGGTACTGCGCCCAGTTGGAGAACACGCTGCCGTTGCCGCCGTACGTGATGAGGTTGAGCGGGAACTGCGCCACGCGGCGGTCGAGGTTGTTCATGATCATGAGCTGGATCGCCGCGGCGGCGCGGCACTTGGCCGGGTACGCGTCGATCGGGTACGCGCGCATCTCGTACTCGGTCGGGCGGAAGCGGTGCATGTAGATGTGGCCCTCGTCCTTGAGCTCCTGCGCGAACTCGGGCGCGAGCTCGGCGTGGAAGCGCTGCGGGAAGTACCGCAGCGCGTTCTTGAGCGCGAGCACGCGCTCCTCGTCGCTGAGGTTGGCGGCGCGGCGCGGCGCGCGCGGCACGGACGCGTCCGGGTACGCGCCCGGGTGCGGCGGCAGCTGCGTGGTCGGGAGGCCGCGCGCGAGCGAGCGGAGGTCCACCGAGGCCATCGTTGGTAGGATCGAAGAGGGGCGAGAGCGAGCGTGCGAGGCGGAGGATTCGCGAATGAGCAACTCGTAGGTGGCACGTGACGCGGCGTTCGTTTGCAGGCGCCGCGGCGACGACGGAGCGTGATCCGCCGGCGGACGGAGGATGAGATCAGATCCGCTCGTGGTGGGCCGGGGGGGTCCTGCCGTCTAATCTTCGGTTCTTTTGTCGAAACGTGAGTTGAATCTGTGAATAGACGGGTTGGTTTATGGGAGGAGAAACTGTAATATACTCACTGTTCGGCATTTGATGAGTCTAATCGTGTTTCGTGTGCACCACATGAGAAAAGAACCGGCGTTGAAGGAGAACCGTTTGACTTGAATAAAATATAGAAAGCTGTTTGTGCATTGCCTCGATGCCCTACCCCTTGGTTGAGCTGGTGGGCCAAGTTGAAGTTGATGATGGACAGGCACCAGGCCCGCTTTTCTGTCAGATTCAATGATCGAGAACCGCAAAACTTGATAGATGCATGTTCGTACTTTACACAGTACGCCACAGTACACATAGTCACAAAGTTGAGGATAGGGCACTATCTGTTGTCTTGGCGTGTGGGGGACACCGAAGGCAAAACACCCCCTCAAGTCCCCATGGCGAGCGCGGACGACGTGGAGATGGCCGACGCCGAGCGGTCTGCTGCGTCCCCCACGACGCGGGACGTGTTGGAACGTCTCACGACAGGACAAATCCACGCGCTGGCGTCGTTTGTGCCCCGCGCGGGCTCCCAGAACCACCCACAAGCCTCGGGAGAGGGCGTCGAAGTCGACCTCGAGCGCGACCTGCTCGCGCCGTTTCTGCCGCTGCTCACGCGCGTCCACGAGGCGCGTCGCTCGTCGCCGGCAGCCCAATTGTCTGCCCTCCCCTTCGCCTCTCTTCTCGGCCGGTACGACGACGTCAACGAGCTCAGCGCGTACACGCACGCGGTCCAGTTGCTCTCGTTAGAAGACGTTGAGAGCGTCGGCGCCGAGACCGCCGACTCCGCGCCCATGTACCGCCGGTTCGAGAGCGCCGACGCACGCGAGCGCGCGTGTATCGTGATTAATCTCGTGCTCGCGTGTGCGCGAGGCTCGCTGACGAAGACTGCGCTCCACGAGAACGAATTGGTGCGCAACGACATTTACAAGCCGCATCTTGTTGCGATTCTCGTGAACGCTCTCGCCGTCGACGGACTGTCCAGCTCCAGCGCATCTCACCCCCACGGCGACGGCGTGACCCTCGCCAACGTCGTTCGCTTCAGCCTCGCGGTGCCGCTCGGCATCGACTTCATTGAAGCTGTTGTGCTTAACGACCCGTCGAGTTTTACCCAGGTTGTCGATGTCGTGGTAACGTCTATCCGTACGTGCAACCCACTGCAGCCTTCTCCGAGCGAGGTCGCGCACGTCACGTCGTCCTTCGACGCGTCTGGAGCCTCGTTGCTGCCGTACGAGTTGCGCCAGGCGCAGGCCGCGTGCCTGGCGCTGGCGGCACTCTCGCCTTCCTACGCCCTCCAGATCGCGCATCGGCTCCGCGAAGACGTCGCCAGTGTGGCGGCCGCGTTCGTCGCGTTCCAGCTGATGGTGGAAATGCCGACGCTGCGCAATGGAGACGACCATTTCTACGCGGGATTCGTCCACCAATGGCTGCGGCTGAGCGCCGCCGAGAAGAATCCATCGGGGTCTGCGCTCCACGTATTTCTCTACGCGGCACTGTCTCGTGAAGGTGATGCACAAAGTGAACAAGATAAAGGTCAACAAAGCCAGTCGGGCCCCGCAGCGAGCTTTTTGGAAGAAGCGCGGTATGTGATGAGCCAGTTCCGCCAGTTCTTGATTGAAGATATGGTGCAGTTTCGGCTCTCGCCATCTGAAGATGCCAAGACACCAAGCCGATTCGCGTTGGTCGCTATGCTCAATACCCTGATCGGGTTCTTAGTGATCGGTCGGCTCCACCCGGAGGACCACGAGGCGACGCAGCTGCTCAAACTGTTTGACAAAGTCACAAAGGAGATTCCGCAGCTGCAGACAAAACTCCCAGTGAAGAACTTCGAGCGAATCATCTCGCTTATGTACGTGCTTGTGTTGCTTCTGTGCTCACCATCAGCTCCGGCGTTTGCAAAGATGCCCAGCCAACGCGAAGACTCGACCAAACTGGTGCTTCAACTCGCACAGCAATGTATCTACTCGCTCTACAGCACCAAGGCCGCAAGCCCGCTACTCGTTTTGTCGTCCGTGCTGCTTTACACAAAGTCACCATCCCTTCTCCCGTTTCTCAACTCGTTCCTGGGTGATACATTCCCTCTGACGACCGGTGCAATTCGCGTTGAGCATCTTCATGGCGTCGGTGATGCCATCCTCAAGCCCATATTGACCGAAAATGTCATGGCACGCGAAGTACTCACCGTATTCGAGCCGTCCAAAAACTTGTCAGCGAGCGACCACGACGCGATGGAAGAGATTGTGTTGCGCAGCGTGCACGGCCTGCTCTCCGAGAAGTCCTTCCTGCGGCATCATCACGCTCGTAAGCTTGAAGAATGGATGACTATGCTGCTCAACCGCGCGACGACCCCAATTCACCCGCTCATCGTGAGCGTACTGCTCGAGTGGATCGAGAACTACGTGATGGCGTTCGAATACCCCATCACCCAGCGACCGTTACTCCAGCTTGCTGTTATCCCTCTTTCTCCCGGGTTCGTGAACCGCGCGTTAGGGCACGATACTCTGGTCTCTGCGGTCACGCCATCCACTCAAAATGAATGGGCGAGAGCGGCACTGGTTTTGATTTATGTGCTACAGTTCAACCAGCGTCTTCGCTTGGGCAGTGCTATGCCTGGAACGAAATTGTCAACTTTCGTGAACCAGGGAGCGTCTGATGGCGACCAACCTGGTGTGCAGCCGGTCCGGGGAAGCTCTGACATCTTGCTGTCTTATGAGTTGGAAGCGTACCCACTCAAGAACATCGTCATACAAGTGACACGCTTCGCGAACGTGGGAGGACTTTTTGAATTTGCAGCTCCAACTCTACGACGCCTAATGGCGGAGGAGTATCCGCACTTGTTGGCTGACAGATTCATCATCCCACTGCAACGAGAGAAGAGTTTGGCGCGCTCGGTGTCTCGCAAACACAAACTGCGTTTCCTGTCGACTGACGGTGCCCAGGATGGTCTCCCGCTCGTGTCGTGGCACAGTGTATGCATGTGGTTGAGCAATCTTCACCAGACACCTCGTGGTGAAGTTGAAGAAGCGTTCCATCTTTGCATCAGTGCACTCCTCCCGCTTGCGATTCTGTCGCTGGACACCGCAGATACGGAACTTGGCCCGGAGGCATTCTTCGCAGTGTTTTGGAACTTCTACCAGTCCCACGCGCACGGAGAGTGTGCGGATCCAGTTCATCTGGACAGACAGATAGTCGAAGCATTGTGTATCCCGCAAGTTGTCTGGCGCCACTACGAGCATACCGCGTCACGAAAATCGACTCCGACTGCCGCGACTGCGGTTTGGATCCACCGCAACCAGCTTGTCGAACAACCATTCTATGCCTTCCAGAATGCTCACACTGGCGTTTTGTCTTCTCTCCCACTCTTGCGGCTGGTGCTGGACTTGGTCAAGCGCTTCCGCGAAGAGTGCATCTACCAGCTTCGCCGTCGTGAAGCAATCGGAGTACTTGCGAAGAAGGCAGTGCAAGCAAACGACACAGCGAACAACGGAAACGCATCGAGTCTCGCACCGTCGTTCGACCCAGCCACACAGCAGTTCCTAGTTATCCAGGACTGCATTCTCGTCCAGTCGATGCTTGAACTTGTCAGCAAATTGGCGACTGCCAGTCCTCGGCATGAAAGAG
Organism: Pythium rhizo-oryzae; assembly: GCA_027475725.1. Classification (NCBI taxonomy): domain Eukaryota; phylum Oomycota; class Peronosporomycetes; order Pythiales; family Pythiaceae; genus Pythium; species Pythium rhizo-oryzae. Next base: position 23,827 of record JAMFLL010000029.1, read on the forward strand.
ACGAGTGCGTCTTCACGTTGTACAAGGCCATTAATGAGCTGCTGGCTGAGACGAAAAGCAGCACGGCAACGTCAACAACAGCCTCGTCACCTCCACTCTCCCTCCTTATCCACTCTCAAGGGTATGATGCGTCGCTTGTCGTATCGTTCGTTGATCAAGTGCCTTCACTCAAGCAGCTATGGACGCATTGGATGCATCAGCCTTCGGCAGAGGCTGCGAACAGTAGAAATGCTAGTGATCGGCGAGGTGGAAGCAGCAGCACTCCGAGTCATTCGGCAGCCAAGGCCATCGCGGATTTTGTAAGCGACTCGGCGACTGAGAAAGACCTCATCAAATGGCAGTTCCGCGTGCGTGTCTTCTTCAAGTTGTGCGAAAAGTACTTCACGTCTCCGACCCAAAGCACGGTGGCCATGCAAACCATCAAGCAGATTCTTAACCGACTACGTGGCATCGCCGTAAGTTCAAGTGGATCCAGCAAAGGCGTGCTGCATGCACTGAGTATCGGTGATAACACAGCCCGAGTCGCGTTCGTCGATGCTGTGTTAAGTGACGCGATCATCGGGTGTGGACCGCATCCGGAACTGCGGTCAGAGATTGCCCAGTTCCTACTCAACCTTAAGAAGCACGTAGGATCCTCGGCGCCGCTGGTTCCCACAGTGACAAGTCCAAACGGGGTAGAGGCTGGCACGCCCCGAGCGCGTGACCACCATCAGGACCTCGAGCGCGTCGTTTTCCGCGCATACCAGAAGATTCTCCAGTTGGTGTAGCGGCATTAGTCCAAGTCCAATCTAAGAACCAGATGAAGAGTGATCCTCATGAGAAGCGTTGTTTCTTCGTTGTCTGCCGTGATTCTGACAGCCACCAGCGCGTTCATTCTCAAGTTCAGTCCGAATCCGATGCCGACCGTCTCAACCAAGAGCCTACTGCATGAATGTGAAAACATGACGTGCCAAGTGACTGAAAGCTCATGTTGTGTTTATACTGTAGGTACCTCTGTAGAAACGGCACATACTGACCAACCGTGAGTCAAAAGGCGAGCGTCTTGGGCGCGTGTATCAACGGTATCGCTAAAAGACGTAACATCCAGCGTGCACCAATACGTGACGGTCTCATTCAGCCGCAGCGGCGCTAGCAGCAGCAGCAGCAGCATTGGTGGCAACAACAGCAGAACTGGCCTGGTCTATGCTCCACCCGAGCATGGCCGCGACAAACATCGTCACCAGATCGATCGGAATAGCTCTATATGGCGGCGTCATGTCCACTTCAAGCAGTGCATGGTTTGGTTGTGCTTCAAGGTCGTCAAGCTGTTGAAACAAGCTGTCAATGTTGAGGTGAGCAGGCAGCCATGACGCTGCGGCTCGTATGGGGCTTATCGGGTCAATCGCCCCTTCGACGTCGGTCTTGAACACCCGGTCGTCAACGTCAGCGTTCCCAAACGAGAGCATCTGCACGACTTCAACGTCGTCGATCCCCGTACGCGCACGACAGAAGACGACGACGAGCGCAGGCACAGACAGTTGGCGGTCACGACTGAAATATGGCTCGCGCGGCGGGTACAATGTAATAACCACGACACGCTCGACAGTGGGAAGCTGCGCGAGGGTGCCACGCGCGAGAGCAATGATCTCTGGCATGTCCCGGTGACGAACTTCAACTTCAAACAGCACCAACGCGGGGATCAGCTGGTTGGGAACGAGCGGTTTGAGGTAGAGCTGGACATCCGGCGTCGTTATCGATCCATCCAGAAGCGTAAGGGTCGTTTCTTGGGCCACTTCGAGGCTGCTCACTCGCGTGGCATACGTCAAGAGTTGGCGAGCCAACTCGTTGCGAGCCATGTTGTGCTGGGATGAAGCGAGCTTCGTGATGACGAGTGTTCCATCACTCCGCAGCATAGTCGTAATGCCGGACAGCCAATCTCGCGGCACCTGCTCCAGCTACGCGCGCGTCACGTTGTGAGCGATGACAATGTCGTCGAAACGGACACCCTCCGCGTTCGCAGCCGTCTCGCCGACACGACGATCGTAGATAGCTCGTGCGATGCGGACCGCGCTCATCGTGATCGACCCCGTCGCGGGCAAGGGGTCCACCCGATCAACAGCAGCAAGCTCGTTCATCTTGTCGCCAGCTTCCCCAGTGCGACGAGAACAATGCGGAGGTGACAGTGACGGCGGTGGATGCGCTGGGAGGCCGAGCGGATAGGATGAGAGCGGATAGGATGAGAATTGATGAATGGGACTCAACGAATGACCGGTTCGGCGATGGTCCGGGGACTGGTCAGTTTCACCGTGGAAGCGACCACGCGGCGTCTGCCATAGACCCGCGCGTAGCATGCAGGCCATCAAGCAGTCGACTCAGAACAATGAGGATTGACAACGTCTCGCATCATTCAGTGCGAGTTTGAGAGACACGGATCCTGTGGCTCACGCAATCGGACAGACGTCGCTCGACACCGGTGGATGTACAACCGTTGACCCTCAAGCAGCATGCGTGAAGCGATCCGAGCCCTGCCAAGAGACATCGAGACCTCAGGACATCGATCGCACGGTGTTGTGCCCTAACGACATCACCTCCACGACACTTCCCAAACCCACGTCTTCTCTCACGGCCTCGCGCTGTGCCACTCAATATTTCGTTCTTCGGAGCGACGAATACGCCAAAGCTGCCACGTTCGTGATTCCTGCTAATCGTGTCTCTTTACATTCGCAGCAGCGGAGTGGCACGACGCCCAGGTACTCATAAAATCTACACGGTTCATGAAGGTCCGCGCCTCAATTCGTGGTGGAACCGTATCCAGAGGGGTGGTTCCTAGTCATCCTCGAGAGGCATGTAGAGTCCTTGGCGTCGCTGACGATCCTGGGGTGTGGACGCTGGCACTAGGTGAGCTCGTGACCACAAGCAAGTTCTCCAATACGTAGGAGTTGCAACTTCATTCCTAGCAGAGAAAGACGAAACTGCAGGTGAGGATACTGTACTAAACTTCGAGCGCTCCACTTGGTCGCTTCGTAGGTAGTGTATTTTTGACCGCCGCGCAGAACGACAAGAGCTCTTTCGTTCCTCAGCGCTGGTCAGTAGAGGAAGCGCTCACTTCCAGTTTAACACCATCGAGAGATCGTCCTAGCCCACGCATGAAGCTTCTCTTCGCCACGCTTTCGCTGTGCGCCGCCGTGTTCGCGCGAGGCGACGCCTCCGCCGTGGAGACTATCCACAGCGGGCTCGTCAGCGACTTTTTCAAGGGCGCGTGCAACATGGGCACGTGCGAGACGCTCAAGAACGAGTGCCTCAAGACCGGCACCAAGACCGAGCAAGAGTGTGTGGCGTACCAGGTCCACTGCCTCCAGCACCTGTGTCTGGGCCGTCCCGCGCGCTAGACGGTTGCCATGTACCATCTATTACCCCCTTGCACTTTCCTCTAATACACTTGGCTCCAGTATGCAAGACATGGACCAACACTCGCGGTGACACATATGTCGTCCTCCACTCGCAATCCTCGTTCCTTGATTGCAGCAGCATTTGCGAATTTGCGCGGTCGTGGCACACCCAAGTCTTCCAATACGAGCTAAATGGTGGCGCAACTCGGTGGCCTCGTGTCCGACGATGCCACGCCGACAAGTGTGGCGTCTCCAGAGGCCCACGTCGTCTTCCTCACCGCGAACGACATCTACAAGCTGCTTCCCGACGACCAAGGACAGGGAGGTGCGTGCAAACGAAACCACGACGTCGCCCTCGTACCGTCCTGCCAGGTGAACAGATAGTTGCGTTGGATACGTGGTAGGCGTGGCGCAGTTTGCGACGCTGCTGGACCGCGTGCGCGCCGAGCTGCCGACCGACGCGCATGTGATTGTGACTGTGAATGGCGATTTCCTCTGGCGCACCGATCTGGATCCGTCGTTCAAAGCGTGCGTCTCGCCTCCGACATCTTGACCGGTTGATGCGGCCAACACCATAGAACGCTCACTCTCTTTGGTGTGCGTGCTTGATCAGGGAGATGATGATCGCGGTGCTTCGTGCCCTGGAAATCGACTACGTCGTGTTGGGCAACCACGAATTCGACTTCGGCGCGCAGCGCTGTATCGACCTGTTACCGACCATGCCCTTTACGGTCTTGGGCTCCAACGCGCGGCTCCGCAAGTCGCGGGAGCTGCTTCCGGGTGTCGTGGACTTCGAGATCATCTCGCTGTCACCCAGCGGCCTCAAGCTCGGTCTCTTCGGCGTGCTCACGAGCAACCCGCACGAGTTTGTGGTCTCGCACGATCCTCTCGTCGAGTTCGAGCGAGAAGTGGCCCACGCCACTCGCTGCGTCCGCGCGCTGAAGTCCGCAGGCGCCGACGTGATTGTCGCGCTCACCCACACGCGACTTGCGATCGACCGACTGCTCGCGCGTCAAGTGCCCGGAATCCACCTCATCCTTGGCGGCCATGACCACGAGCCAGTGACCATGTTTGAAAAGACCACGCTGATCCACAAGTCGGGCTGCGACGCGCTCTGGCTCGGCCACGTCGATCTCTTTGTGCGCAAGGAACACGACGCTTTCGATCGAACGAACCACGTGGACGTCCAGTTCGGCTGGCGCATGGTGCCGAACCGCGGTTATCAGCAGGATCCCGCCGTGAAAACGCTGCTCGAGGAGTACTCTGCGCGGGTCGTTAATGAGGTGAACGACCCCACGATGGACAAGACGCTCGCTGTGTCGCGCACGAGGCTCGACGGCACACGCCTGAGCCTGCGCACGGAGGAAAGCAACCTCGGCAACCTTGTGGCAGACGCGGTGCGCGCTAGTGTGGAGGCAGACCTGGTCTACATCAACGGCGGCTTCATCCAGTGTGAACGCAGCTACCGCGCGGGGCGCCACATCACGCCAAACCTGCTGCGCGAGATGCTGCCCATCCCGAACGTCGCGCGCTCCGTGCGCATTAAGGCCCTTCACGTGCGGCGCGCGCTGAGTCTCTTCCTCTCCCAGTATCCGAACGAGAGCAGTATGATGCCACACATGTCTGGGGCGTTCTTGGTGTACACTGCGTCGCCCGAAGCGCGCAAGCTGCGCATGTTCTACGACCGCGACCACCAGCGCGAGATCGAGGATGACACGATCGTGCGCTTCGCGTGCTCGCGTTTCATTTTCGACGAAGCCGAGGGCCGCGAGCTGTTGGCTGATTGCGAGCTGGTGTGTGAGAGCGAGACGACGATCCCGGACATGGTCGCGGCTTTCCTTGCCGCCCAGCCGAACGGCGAGATCGCGTACGCGGCGCAGGAAGGCCGCTTGACCGTCCGCGAAGCCTGATTCTCCTCACCTGCAAGCACAAGCCATGCTAGACGCTCCATCGGAAAGTGGAGCCCACGTAATGAATCAAAAACTTTGGGAGGCGGGTCCCCCCTTTTTTCGTACATTTTGTGGGAACCTTGGTGGGGAATTTTACTTGAACAGGAAGAGGCAGACATGGAGAGCACCCACCTCATTTCGCGGGAATAGGGGAGGAAGAACGGCACGCGCGACTCGGCGGAAGTAGTAGTCGTTGAAGAAAAAGCTGGGAAAATCGGGAGGAAGACACGGACCTGGGCTAGTTAGTATATGGACGACGGCGAGAGGCCGTGGTTGCGCTGCTGTTGTCGTGTGGGCTTTGGCTGCCGTCGGCTTCGCTTGCTGCGCGTTGGCTGTTGCTGCTGCAGCGTGGGCTGCGATGGATGTGAAGGGTAAAGCCCTGCGTCGATGCGGCGCCCGCTGTAGGTGCGCGACGGGCCGGTCTGCGGCGTGAGCACAGGGAAGTCGTCACCCACAGCAGCGGACCAGCCCAGGGGCGTCTCAAGCTCGGCCGGGAACGTGCCGTTTCCACCAGCGATCACGCCGCCACCGAGCACACTGACATTCGTGTGCGCGTGGCCGTGGGCGTGGCCGTGAGCATGACCGTGGGCTTGTGGAGGCGGCGCCGCACCGTGCGCGTGGCCGTGGGCGCTGCGGTACTGCTCGTCGAGTGTGCGCGGCGAGATGGACGTCATGAGGTTCACGTCCCATTTGGTCTGGCCGATCTGGTACCGCCGGTGGTGCTCGCACCACATGCAGGGCGTCGCGCACTCCTCGTAGTCCACGAGCGAGCTCGCGCCGGGCATGACCACGAGCCGCACGGGCCCGCGCTGTTCCACGCGGCGCATGCTGAATAGGAACGCGATGCTGAGCAGCACGCCTGGCACGAAGTACTTGATCACGGCGTACACGGAGAACGGCAGCGCGCCAAAGCCGCGCTCAACGCTGGTCACGAGCAGCGGCACGTCCATCGCGAACTGCACGAGCAGCGCGACGGTGAGCACGGCGATCACGAGCGTCATCTGGATGATCGTCTTGTTCTTCATGTCGTCGGCCATCGCGGCCGCGAGCAGGCGCGCGCGCAGGCTGCGCGCAAACACCACGGCCACGACCGCGTCGATGAGCACGGTGGCCATGTTGAGCACGCGGAAGATCACGAGGAACACGTGGCGCTTGTCGAGCGCGCGGCGCATGTCGTCGGCGCTGTGGAGTCCGTCTTTGATCACGACGGCGCCGCCGGCGCACGCGCACGCGAGGTGGAGCAGGTGGAGCAGCACGAGCGGGTGCTGGAGCGAGAAGCGCTTGACGCGCTGGAGCTCGCGCTGGCCCACGCGGCCCGCGGACGCGGCGCACCAGATCTGCACGATGACCGAGGCCGTGCAGAGCAGCAGCAGCGAGTTGCCCCACCAGAGCGCGGCCGTGCCGGCGGCGTAGAGCGCGTCGACGTGGCAGAGCGAGAACCAAAAGACCCACCGGAGCGCGCTGGACGCGAGCAAGACGGCGTGGAAGAAGACGCGCCGCGGGTGGCTCTTCCAGTACGCGTGGTGCGCGAGCCGCCAGGCCACGGCCAGCAGCAGCAGCGCCTCGAGCACGAGCAGCGGCAGCACGCGCCAGCTCGCGCAGGCGCGCGGGCCGGCGTCCCAGGGCTCGGTCACCTGGACCATTCGGGAGGAGTCGGGAAGTCGAGTATCTCGGCTTGTAGGCGGCGGACACGCGCGCGGAGACCGGGGCCGGGGAGACGGGCACGCGCGCGAGACGGCGGCGCGCGAGTCGGCGAGTGAGGGGACCGCGCGGCGGCGCGGGACGGCGGAGCAGCGGCGGCGGCGATGACGAGCGCGGCGCCGATTCGGCGTATTCGCCTTCCTTTACTGTATGGCCGGATTGGGGGGACGAGAAGGAGCGAGAACGTTGGGCGTTGGTTTGGTGGCGTTGGTGTCCCTCGCTGTCCCAACGAGTTTGGTTTTCTTCCGTGGTTTGGGTGCGTTGGCTCGTTTGCGTCCCACTGTGCCGACAGGGTTCCAGTTTTTTTCCTTGTTTTTTGTTGGTGGGTCTGGTGAGGCGCTGGTGTTGGCGAGCCAACAGCGCCAACACACAGCCCCCGGCCCAACATCCGAGCCAGTCGAGAGTTTTTTTTTTTTATTGTGGGGGGCTTTGTCAGTGTGGGCTGACTAGAGTTTCTGGGCAGCCCTGGAAATCCAGCGTTCAACTCGTTCCTCTCCGGATAAGCTTTTCAAGGTCAGACGAGGCCACTTTGGCTTTGCCATCCAGCGTGCTCAATGCTGCCTGGGACGTCATGTCGGACTGAACCTCCATCCGCTCGCCAAGTGTTGAACACGGAAGTAACGGATACTAGAAGGCCAGCGCCTTCTGGTGTCGCGACATGATGCTTTGGCGCGCGCTGAACAGCTCGCCGGCTCGCTCCGGTGATCACCACCGCGGGGCGGGACACAGAGCGAGTGAGAAATCCCCACAGGTGTGCCGTGTCGTCACCGTTCCGAAACAGTCCGGAGGTGGCTGCCCAAATTCTCCGCGAGATGCGCTCCAACTGGTCCGCATCTGCAAAGCGAGCAGCACGGGAACACTGCGGAACGATGCCTGAGGCAATTTTGCCTCCTCTGTTCCGCTCAGGTCTCTGGATGGGTGGGCTAGATGGGTCCAACACACCTCTCCCCCCCCCAGTTAACTGGACGGGCTTCGAAAAACCTGCGTTATCTGGAGCTTAACCTGTCCCATTCGATATGTGTCCATTGATTTGTTTCCAGAGGTTTTACGGCTTTTGGAGAAAACATGGAGAACAACACTCTCCGCTAAATCCGCCTGCGATCTTCGAAAGGAAACAGAGTCCAAAATGGGCGTCACTATGGGGCTTCGGCTCGCGCTTCTGCTGCTCGTGGCGGCCGCGACGGCGGCGCATGCGCGCGTCTCAGATCTGACTCCGTCTCCGCGCGTGTGGCTCGTGGCGCTGCACCCGCAGCTCGCGGCCGCGCAGCTCCCGCCGTGGGACCGCGACGCGCTCTCTCGCGCGGCGCGCCGCCAGCAGGTCGCAGCGCATCTCGAAGCCGCGTCGCTCGCTGCGCAGCGCCACGTGCGCGCTGTGCTTGAAGCCCACGTCGACCGACTTGCTCGTGAAATTCCGGTTTCCAACGAGGCGCTGAAAGTCGAGAACCTCTGGATCCAGAACACGCTAATCGTGCGGCTCGAGGCCGAGGTCGCCGCGACCGCGCGTCTCTCGGACCGTGTCGACGCGTTTCTGACGACGCAGCTGCGCTGGCTGCCTGGTGTCGTCTCCGTGGAGCGAGACGGCCCGTCGGGGCTCGCGCTTCTCCCCACACTCGACGACTCCAACGCGGCGCACGAGCCGCTGGTCAGAGCCGGAACGCCGCAGAAGAACATCCGGCTGGTCCACGCGCCTGAGCTCTGGGCGCAGGCCAAGCTGCGCGGCCGCGGCGTCACGGTCGCGAGCATCGACTCGGGCGTGCGGTACACGCACGAAGCGCTGGCCGCCACGTTCCGCGGGCGCGCGGCCGGCGACAACAACGTGACGTTCGACTACGCGTTCTGGTTCCCGTCGGGCACCGACGTGAGCAAGGAGACGCCCGACACGGCCGACCAGGTGGGCCACGGCACGCACACCGTGGGCACGGCGGTCGGCGCGCTGGGCATCGGCGTGGCGCCCGAGGCCACGTGGATCGCCGCGCGCGCCTTCGACATCCAGGGCGCCGTGTCCAAGAGCGACTTTTTGCTGGCCACGCAGTGGGTGCTCTGCCCGACCAAGCTGGACGGCAGCGCCAAGAACTGCTCGCTGGGCGCGGATGTGATCACCGGCTCGTTTGGCGTCGACCGCAGCGACGTTGAGACCTACAAGCAGTGGACGTGGCTCACGCACATTCTGCAGGTCTGGCGCGCCGCTGGCTCCATCGCCGTGTTCGCCTCGGGCAACACGAACGGCTTCAAGTGCGGCAGCGTGTACTACCCGGCGAGCCGCGAAGAAGCTGTTGCTGTTGGCGCGCTGCTCGGCGGCTCGTCGCTCTGGGGTGCGAGCGGCAAGGGCCCGAGCGTGGAAGACGATACGGAAGGGTCTGCAAAAACCATCATCAAACCCGACTTTGTGGCACCGGGGGGCGCGATTCGATCCGCACTCAGCACGACGGACTCGGCGTACACCCGCATGACGGGCACGTCCATGGCGACGCCGCATATAACAGGCCTGCTGGCGCTTCTACTCAGTGCCAACGACTCCTCCAAGCATCCAGATCTTGTGGCGGCACTTCAGCAGACGGCCTCGCACGCGCTGTCCAAGCCGTTCCTGGTCCCAAGCACCTGCGGCGGCACGCGCTACGACCAATTTCCGAACAACATCTACGGCTACGGACTGCCCGACGTCTGCACGGCTGCTGCGAGCTCGCTTGGTGTCACGTGCACAAGCTCCAAACTGATCGATGGAATGGAAGCCATGGAGAGGGTCGCTGAATGGAGAGACGTGGTGAGCGTCGACTAGCAGATGTGATAGGTATGTTGTAACAAGTTGTTATTCCTGAAAGGTGATCCGGTTCTCTTCGGGCGGGTACGCGACCTGCTGTATCTTGGCGAGATATCGTCCGACCACGAGCGCCACGCGATCTGCGGATGTTTCAACGATCTCTCCGCGTTTCCACGCCGTGCAGGCATCGCCGCCGTGGGCCACAAAGTCTGTGGTCGCGACAGTGATGGTCGCGTCCAGGTCAACGGGCTCGTGCGTCTCCGCATCTTCTATCACGACGACTTTCTTGCTGCCGCGATCGAACGTAAGTTTGACACCCGAGACGTGCGGATGCGAGCTCGAGACCTGCGGGGACAGCGCGAGCTGCTGCTCCAGCGCTGCTACGAAGTCGCGTGCGAGAATCCGAACGACAGCGGCTGCACGCGGGAAGGGCATTTCGTGGTCGAGTGTGCCGACCGTGACCGAGTCGCCGACGTTGTACAACGAGTCGCCGCGGATGAAGCCGCCGTTCACCATCGCATACTGGCTCTTCATCTCAAAGCGCAGCGCGTCGGCAACCAAGTTGCCCATGTTACTTTCCGCGGATCGCAGCTGCATCGTGCGCGTGCTCAGCGGAAAGTCCACGATCGTCGCGAGGACTCGGCGTGCTTCGTCTCCGTTCTCCATGGCCGCGAGCTGGCGCAGGTACTTGACGACGATGCGCTCGCACGCTGGCTGTGCGCGTATGTGCTGGTTCACGATCATGCCCCACTGCGGTGTGACCTCGAGCGGGCGCTCCGGGTGCGCGCCCGACTTGTGCAGCTCGAACTCGAGTTTGCCAAGCCACAGCGCGTTCTGGCCCGACTTGTGGATGAGTGTGCGGCCCTCGTACAGCGTGTACGGCTCGTGGTCGTGGCCGCCGAGAATGAGGTCAATCTAAGGTACGTGGCGCGCGAGCGCACGGTCGTCTTGCAAGTGCATGTGCGTGAGCGCGATGACGAAGTCGACGGGGTGGCTTGAGCTTTGAAGCGCAGCGATGCACGTTCGCGCTGTCTGGACGACGTCCCGGAACTCGATGTTGTCGCCCGGGCTGGACGTCGCGGGCGTCTCGGGCGTGCACACACCAAAGAGCCCCACGCACAGCCCGTCTTGCAACTCAACGACGCGCGTCGCTTCGAAGCCGGCGAGCATCTCGCCTGTGGACTTGTCGACCACGTTCGCCCCGAGCCACGCAAACTGCGAGCTCGCGAGACGCTCACGCAGCACCTGCTCGCCAAAGTCAAACTCGTGGTTGCCCGGCACGACGAAGTCGACGCCCACGTGGTGCAGCAGCTCGATCGAGTGCGCGCTATTGCGAATAAATGCAGTGGGCGTGAGCACATGCGAGAGAATCGCGGAGGCCATAACATGGGCCACAACTCACCCTTGCAGCTTCTGGCCCATCTCGGTGCCGTTGAGGAAATCGCCGTTGAGGGTGACCAGTACGGTCGCGTCCTCAGGCGCCAGGGCGCGTTCGCGGTCGAGCAGTGTCGCGAGGCTCGCGATGCCGCCGCGGCCGTCGTGGCCCGGCAGCATGTCGTGGACGTCGTTCACCGACAGCACGATGAGCACGGCGCTCTGGTCGCGCGCGTCGGCGCCGCCCTCGAAGTCGCCGGTGTGGCCCGCGAGGTGGCGCGGCGTCGCTGGGGCGTCGCTGTCGCCGTCCTGCGCGTTCGCTAAGTTGCGAGGCATGTGGAACTCTGCCAAATGCACGAAATTGCACACGGCTCCTCGTCATTATCGCTCCGCCCGCTCGGCCTCATGTCCACAAAGACACGCAGGATGGTATTTGAGTACCGTTTTAGTATATGTCAGAAGAGCCATACGAAATGCAAGTGATGGGTTGCTGGAAGTGAGACGAACACATGGCAGACATGGCTACATTAACCATCACTCTCTTCAGCCTGGCGGCGCAGGGCACGCACAGCGGACTGCTCCTCAGCTGCGGCGAGTACGGGACGCTGGCCGACTCGAGACACTGTTCGGTACCGGCTGATTGAGCGAGAGGGAGATTTCATCAAGGCCGATATCGTATGCCCACTTACCCAGTCCCCGCACCCGGGCCTCGGGGTTGAGCAGGTGCTGATGCGTCTTTGGCGCATGCGTCTCAGACCGACCAGCAACTCCAAGCAGTCACAGTGTTCTTCTTGGGTCGGAATAGTACGACGCTTGTTGAAGGCACAACGCTTCGGAACTCCCGGTTAGCAGTTCTGTATCTTCCGATGAGGAGCGGCACATAACACCTGGATGTGCCTTTGGTAGTATCCATCGCGCTGATGGACTGCTGCGAATCAAGTAGAGGGACGAAGAAGACAACGAGCGCCTCGATCATTATGTGTGCGCCACCACAATGTTTTGTTTTGTCCAGTGTCCGGCATGATGTGAAGTTTGACCACAACGCGTCGCGCCTGGCCGACTTTTACCGTCCCTGCGTGCACTCTAGTAGACGCATTGTGGTCCAAATTCACATCATATACACTCACAAGACAAACTACATAGTGTGGCGGCGCACACATACCGTAGTGATCAAGTCGCTCATTGTCCTCTTGGTCGTTCTTGTGCGGGTTTTTCATCAACGATTGGATCCGTAGAGACTCAACGGATCCAATCATTGATGGAGTACACACAAAAAAATATCTCTCGCCCACTATTCGAGGTGCCCTCCCTCCCTCCCGTGTATCAAATCCTCGGCCGCACGCTTTTACGAGGGCCTGTCCGCGTAGTGGGGAATTTCCAACGCCGGCACAAGGAGACGGGGGTGGAGACAGTGGAGCAAGCGATGGCGGGCGCGGTCTCGACGTCCACGGCCGAGGCACAGCGCGTGGACGAGGAGCTTGTGCGCGTGGAGGTCGCGTTCGACGATAGCGACACTGACGCCGCGACGGTCTCACTTCTCGCACACGACGACGACGACGACGACGACGACGACGGTGACGACGGCGACGGTGGCGACGGGATCGCCCGGGGAGCTGGTGCAGCCGCAAACGACACGAATCCGAGGAACGAGACGGTCAAGCGATGGGAGGGAACGCTGCGCCCGACGTGGTGGTTCTATCGGTTCGGGACGCCCGCGGACGACCTGCTGCTCGCGTGTGGGCTCACGTGCGCCATCGCGAGCGGTGTGCTGGTCGCCTGGGCACCACGCGCTGTCGCGAAGATCCTCGCAACGCCGGATGGACAACCATCGGCAAACCGAGAGGTCGCGACGCTGCTCTGGCTGGCGTGCGGCGTGCTGGCGCTCGACGTGACGTCGACCGTAGCGCTGGAAGCGGTGGCCGCGCGTCAGATGAAGTACTTCTCGAGCGAGGCATTCCGGTACTTGTTTTTCGCCAAGCTACCGCCCACCTCACAGGCTAAGACGAAGGGGAGTGCGACAGCGCCGTCGGGACGTGCTGGTACACCTCTGGAGAAGTTGGAGGCACAGATTCAAGCCGCCATGGGCACACACCTCGGTGAAGCTTGTCGAGCGTTGGCAACGTCCGCAGCGGCGCTGGTTGTTGTGCTGTCCGGGGGTGGACTTGCGTTCGTGAATTCACTGACGACTTGCTTCGCGTACGCTTTCGTGACGGCCGTATGCTGGAGTATCGTCTCGATGTGCCTCGGCAAGTGCGGCATTGTGGGGTCCAACGGAGATGCAAAGTCTGTCGCGCGAGCGGATACGGCTCTCAGCCATTTCGTCTCGCACATCCGGGAGTCCGTCGCACTGAACGCTGGCGAAAACGTGGGGGGCATTCTCCAGCGGTCTCGTCACCAAGCCGAAGTCAAGATCATCTCCGATCTCAAGGATAGCGTGTGGGCTACTGCCAGCGTCGCCACAGGCTTGGCCCTTCTTATCGCGGCAGTATTACCGCCCGACATCCGCTTCATCACGGAAGGAAGCTACAAGCCTGTCGATTTTATTCAGACGAGTCTCAGCACCCTCCTCGTGATCGTCTCCCTCGGTCAAGCCGTTATGAGCATTGCCGACCTTATGCCCGCGCACGAAGTGTACGCAAAATTGTTTCGTGTTCTCGAGCTGCCACTGCGCGCGGATGCTGCCCAACCAGGCGGACACTGCCCAGATCAGTGCGAAGGCGCCGTCACATTCTCAAACGTCACTGTGGATGAGAAGACTGGGCAGGGTGGCCAAACTCTCACCGACTTCTCGCTCACGATCGAGAGTGGGGCAACTGTCGTCGTCATCGACACCTCTACACGTGCTTCAGTGCTGACGTCCCTGCTACTACGCGTCGTCCCGTTCGACCGCGGTGAGATCACGCTGGATGGCGAGGACATCGAGGAGCTGAGTACGCGCTGGCTGCGTGAGCAAATTGCAGTCATCGAGCGATCAAGTGTGATGTCTCTTCAAACGTCGTTGCATGACAACATCGCAGCAGGAAGAGCGGACGTCACGCGTGCAAAAGTGATCGCCGCTGCCAAGAAAGCGAACGTGCACGACATGATCACGGCACTGCCAGCCCAATACGACGCGGTGCTGCGCGACATCCCCAGAGATATCTTCACATACGAATTCCAGCGGCTCCTTACCATCGCGCGCGCGATTGCCCGTGACCCCAAGATCCTGATTCTCGACCATGTCACGCGCCCTGCCAAGACGAACCAAAGCGTCATCCACGACACGCTCGACGAAGTTGCCCACACAACTACAGCGACGACGCTCGTGCTCACAGACCACGTACAGCTTCGACACAGCGACGCTACCAAGATCGTGGTGATGGAAGATGGCAAGATCGTCGAGCGTGGCACGCACAATGAGCTGCTTCGTCAAGACAGTGGCCGCTACAAGACGATGTTTCATCAGGCGCAACAGCGAGCTGAGCAGGATGAAGGGCGAGTGATGGAAGAGAAGGCAAAAGATGCTCCGAAAATCGAGAATGGCAGCTTGCCGCCACTTTCTGAGTGTCAAGGCAATGAACTGTCTCCACTCGCGGTTGGCGACTTCCTCGACTTGCTGGCTCCATCCAAGACCGTGCTATGCTTGGCCGTTCTGGCAGCCATTGTCGGTGGGGCCGACGTCGTGTGGCGCCTAGCCGCTATCGCCGAGTTCCCGTCGTTTCTGGTGCAACAGCACGGCATTTGGCTCACGACCCAGAACGAGGAGGACCTCCGCAAACTCACTGAGCTCAGCGTGTGGACTTTTACTTTGTACGCTTTCGAGATCTCGATCCTCGTCTTCGTTGGAATGTTCTCACTCGGGTGGATGGAGACTCGGTTGGAGACCCACGTTCGCGAGCTCTACTTTCGAGCACTCAGTCAGCAAGACAAGGGGAACCTTGACAACACAACAGAAGCAAGCGATTTTGCCGATACGATCAAGCGTAATGCAGTCGCGGTGTCGGAAGTGTGGGGGATCCAGTTAGTGGGCGTGCTCATTCGCGGCACTGGATTCGTCTCAGCGACAGCGACGATACTCCTCGCAGACCGTGAATCGGCACTCATTGTCGTCGCGGTTGGGCTTGTATCGATCTACTTGGGTGTCAAATCGGTAGATGCACCGTCGAACAAAGCCCCTTCGAGCCCCCAGGAGTCATCTCGGCCCGCTCCAAGCTCTAATACCCAAGTGCGCACAGCGGTGTTCTATGGCATGGAAGAGGTGAATGCGGACAGGTACCGCGCCGCGATCTACAAACAGTACGATTCGACGCTCACAGTGCGCCGCCTTCTTGGCCAATTCATGCGCTCCTCCAAGTCGAGTGTCTACCTGCTCGTGAGTACGGCTGTGCTCTGGCACGCTTCAGGGCGCGTTGCGCGTGGCGAGCTCTCGCGCGAGACGTTCTTCCGCGCGCTCACCTGCTTCGCGATCGTCGCAGAGTGTGCTACGACTGCAGCTGCCTTGGCCGTGTCGTACACAAGAGGTATCAATGCCGCTCGTCGTGCAGGCGCCCAGCTCGTAGCATTTCAGAACCGCGTGGCAGCGACTGCCGCACGAAGCGACGATGGGCTGCGTCCGCAAGCCGTGGAGGGCAAGATCGAGTTCCGAGACGTCACGTTCCGCGACCCGAAGGCCTCCGGCAGTGGACTCGTCCATTTCAGTGCGACCATCGAACCCGGCGAGACCGTCGTGTTTTGCGGTCCTCCGGACGGCGGTCAGTCGTCGATCGCCGCGTTAATCGAGCGCTTCTACGATCCGATGGACGGCGTGGTGCTGCTGGATGGCGTGGATGTGAAGCAGCTGAACTTCGCGTGGCTCCGCAACAAAATCGCCCTTGTGGGTGCGACGCCACTGCTCCTGGAAGGACTTACCATAGCCGAAACTATTGCGCTTGGATTGACGCGCGTGCCGACACAACGAGCTATGGAGGCCGCGTGCGAGCTTGCGAACGCCCACGCGTTCATGAAGAGCGACTTAGGACGGAAGTACACCACCGACATATACGGCCCCGGTCAGTCGATGTGCGATGGTGTTCGGTCTCTGGGCTGTGGCGAGCAAGTGCGCATCGCGTTGGTGAGAGCGGTGCTCCGGAAGCCGACCATCTTGATGCTGGACGACGTGACGAGAGCCTTGACTCCAGTTGGCAGCGAGTGCGTGGACAGAAGCGTGGCCAGTGTGCTGGCCGCCAACTCGAACAGGAAGAAGGGCACGACGATCGTCATCGGCCATGGTCTCGCGGCGGCGAAGCGTGCCGACAAGATCTTCGTACTGGATCACGGCCGTGTGGTGGCACAGGGCACGCACGACGAACTGCTCCTGAGCTGTGGCACGTACGGAAAAATGGTCGCTTCACCGCGCTCTGCGGTGGCGGCAGGGTGAGCCCCGAGTTTGCGAGTCAAGCAGATCGTCAACCTTTCAGGTTGACGATCTGCATGAGTTACTATAAAAGATCAGCTTCTCATTCTGATTGCCCTTTGCCATAGATATGCCTATATAGCTGCCGTCCTTGGTTGAGGCTGAGCTCGTACCCACGTAGATCGAAGACGGATTCCAGTTCACTGCCTCGGCAGATGCTCTAAGATCCTTCATGGCCTACATATTAGAGTACATTTATTGCGCTCAATACACTCGATTCAACACAGACGGATTCTGCCACACACACCACATGTTCGCGTATGATGCGTGCACACACCGAACAGACCCGTCCGGAGCGCTCCAGCTCGTGCGGCGCTTGCTCGCCAAAGGCAAACTCGTGGTTGCCTGGCACGGCGAAGTCGACGGCCACGAGGTGTAAGGAGCTCGATCGAGTGCGCGCTATGTGGTCGAGCAAACAAAGATCGACATGACATGGCTACACTGAACATCACTCTCTCCTAGAATATCTTTTAGAAACGGTATCCAGCATTACAGATCTTCCGGGATCTATCGTATCTAATTCGAGGTAGCTGCTGTCTTCAATAGTGGCCGTGTGATATTTTTCTGCCTCCCCTGGGTTCGCTCGAGGTTCGCCGGCGCCAAACAACAAGCACATCCAGGGGGACCGACCGAGCAATGGCGAGCGCCGTGCCGACGCCGACCGCCGAGGCGCAGCGTCTGCTGGACGACTTTGTGCGCGTGGACATCGCGCGGAGTTCGGACGCCACGACGGTCTCACTTCACACATTCGGCGAAAGCGACGACGATGACGACGACAACATCCACGGCCTGCGCGCTCCCACAAGCAACAAGACCACGGAGAAGAGGGCGACAGTCAAACGATGGGAGGGAGCGCTGCGCCCGACGTGGTGGTTCTACCGGTTCGGGACGCCCGCGGACGACCTCCTGCTCGCGTGTGGCCTCGCGTGCGCCGTCGCGAGCGGCGTGCTGGTGGCCTGTACACCCCGCGTCATAGCGAATATCCTCGCCTCACAGGACGACGAGCCATCGACTACTGGGGAGGTGACGAGGCTGTTCTGGATGGCATGCGGCGTGTTTGTGCTCGATGGGGTGTCCACCATGGCGCTGGAAGCGGTGGTCGCGCGTCAGCTGAAGTACTTGTCAAGCGAAGCCATGCGTCGCGAGTTTTTCGTCGAGCTCGCGGATCGCAAACATACCAGCGAGAACGCAAACGACAAGCTGGTGTCGACGGATCTGCTTCAACCTGCGATGGGTACGCAACTCGGCGAAGCCATCCGCGCCGGAGCGCAGATTGTGGTGGCACTGGTCTTGGTGGTGTCCGGAGGAGGAAGCCTCTTCGTTCTCTCCCTGACGCTGTCGTTCCTGTACGGGATGGCCTTGTTACCACTTTGGTTTATGATCTGGGTAACGCTATTGAAGTGCGGCATCTTGGAGAACAATGGAGCGCGTCGATCCCCCCGGGATATACTTGTTAATCGGGCTAACGCAGCACTCGACCGAGCCATCTCGCATATCCGGGAGTTGGTCTCACTCAACGCATCCGGAAGGACTGGCGACGTACTGAAGCAATCTCGTGGCCAAGCCGAACTCAAGATCAGTACCGAGTTACACGAACGCTTGGCGTATGCAGCCAGCGCTGGCGTGCTCGTGGCCATTCTGCTCGTTGAGACGCTACAAAGCGAAGCAGCACCATTGATCCGATATGCCGGCTACCAACCTGGCGACTTTCTTCACGTTTTTTTTTGCGAGATCCTCTCGATCGTCTCAGTGATACGGCTGTTTGCGAGCAATAGAGTGTTCGGGATACTGGATCAAGTTTATTCGCGCTTGTTTCGCGTCCTCGAAATTCCGCTCCGCCCGGACGCAGCGCAGCCAGAAGGAGACTCCCCGGATGATTGCGATGCCCAAGTCCAATTCGCAAACATCAATTATACACAACCCGATGGTCCAGCTCTCACCGACTTCTCGCTCACGATCGAAAGCGGAGCGACCGCCGTCGTCCTCGACACGTCTTCACATGCGTCAGTGCTAACGTCCCTGCTACTTCGAGTCGTCCCTTTTGACAGCGGCGACATCACGCTGGATGGCGAGGATATCGTGGAGTTGAGTACGCGCTGGCTGCGTCAGCAAATCGCCGTCATCGAGCGTGAGCCGGTTCTATTCCCGGACATGTCAGTGTACGATAACATTGCAGCGGGTAACGATACCACCACGCGGGCACAAGTGATCGCGGCAGCGAAGAAAGCCAATGTACACGCTGCTATCATGTCTCTGCCAGCACAATACGACACAATACTACGGGACATCCGGAAAGACGTGTTTACGCATGAGAGCCAACAGCTCTTGACGATCGCTCGCGCACTTGCTCGTGATCCCAAGATCCTGATTCTCGACCACGTCATGGCCGCCGCGAAGGCGAACCAGAGCGTCGTTCAAGACACTCTAGATGATATCACCCAGGCAACAGCGGCGACGACACTCGTGCTCACAGATCAAGTGCTGCTCCGGCTCAAAGCCACGGACAAGATCGTGGTGATGGAAGGCGGCAAGATTGTCGAGAGCGGTACGCACGACGAGCTGATCGGTGGAGATGGTGGTCATTACAAAAAGATGTACCATCAGGCCCAGCAACTTAAATCTGATGAGGTGGAAATGCTGGACGACGAGGCGGAAAATGCCACAGTGACCAAAGTTGAACCTCAGCCACGGATCCAGTCTCCTTCCGATTGCTACGACAATTCTCCGACACTACTCGCACTCCAAGACTTCCTCACTCTGTTGGCTCCGTCCAAGAACGTGCTGTGTTTGGCCATTCTGGCAGCCGTCGCAGGCGGCGTCGATATTGCAAGGCGTCTGATGGCGGTCGCCGATATCGCATCGTCCCTCGTTCACCAGTACGGGGTTTGGCTCGCGACCAAGAACAACGACGATCTGAACCATATCAGCGGCGTCAGTCTGTGGGCCGCCCTCGAAGTCTCGGGTTTGATCTTCGTGGCACTCTTTACGTTCGCGTGGTTGCAAACACGTCTGGAAACCCACGTTCGCGAGCTGTACGTGCATGCACTTAGCCGGCAAGATATCGGATTCCTTGATGCGGAATCAAGCGAACTCGCCAAAGACGTCAAGCGCACCGCAGGCACTGTCGCGCAGGTGTGGGGAGGCCAACCGGCGGGTTCAATTGCTCTGTGCACCGGACTCGTCTCAGCGGCAGTGGCAGCACTCGTCGCAGATAGCGAATCGACCCTCATCCTCGTCGCGGTTGGTCTCGCCTCGATCTACGGGGGCGTCCAGTCGGTCAGAGAACCTTCCACCGAGAGCCAGGCCGTTCCACCGACGTCCGAATTGAGTTTCACTGGCAAAGCGAGAACTGTGGTGGCACTTGGCATGGAAGAAGTGCTGGCAGACACGTACCGCGGCACCACGTACGCAAAGTACGATCCGCCTCTCACAGTGCGCCGGCTTCTCGGCCAACTCATGCGCTCCTCCCAATCGAGCATCTACCTGTTCGTGAGTGCTGCTGTTCTCTGGAACGGCTGTACGCGCGTTGCACGCGGTGAGCTGTCTCGTGAGGCGTTCTTCCGCTCGCTCGCATGCCTCGCGGTCGTCTCGGTGTGTGCGGGGAAGGCGGCTCTCATGGCAGTCTCGTACTCAACAGCCATTAAAGACGCTCGTCACGCCTGCGCCAAGCTCATAGCATTGCAGCAGCGACAGGTGGCAATCGACGCGAGTAGCAACGCCGGGCTACGTCTGCAAGGCGTGCAGGGCAAGATCGAGTTCCGAGACGTCACGTTCCGCGACCCGAAGGCCTCCGGCAGTGGACTCGTCCATTTCAGTGCGACCATCGAACCCGGCGAGACCGTCGTGTTTTGCGGTCCTCCGGACGGCGGTCAGTCGTCGATCGCCGCGTTGCTCGAGCGCTTCTACGATCCCGTGGACGGCGTGGTGCTGCTGGATGACGTGGATGTGAAGCAGCTGAATGTGGCGTGGCTCCGCAACAAAATCGCCCTTGTGGGTGCGGTGCCGGTCCTTTTGGATGGACTCAACATCGCCGAAAACATGACGTTCGGATTGAACCACACGCCCACGCGACGCGCTGTGCAGATGTGCTGGTTGCAGGGTAGTTTGCAAAGTGAGTTCCATTACCGTCCTTAAAATGCATCCCTATAGACCAACATGACCCCAGCAGCGTCCCTACAGACGTCGAGGGCGACGCCCTCATGGCGCCGCCTCGACGGCCTTCGCACACCGCGCCCGCCGTTCGCACGGTCACTCTGCGACGCGCGCCAGCTCGCAGTCTCCATGCCGACGAAGTCACCCAACAACTCGGCGCCCGGGCTGCGACGTGCGCTCACACGGAGCGCTCATGCCTGGTTGAGTCGTCCAACAAACGACGGCGTGGAAACGCGCCGAGTCATCCAACAACTTCGCTGTCTGCGACGCGCGCGCCGAGTCGTCCAACAACTCGCTCTGCGACGCGCGCGCCGAGTCGTCCAACAACTCGCTGCCTGCAACGCGCGTTGGCGTCGAAGCAAGTCTGGCGTCACGCCGTGCTCCCTGCACGGCACCACACTGCCCTCCAAGACTTGCGCCGACTGGTCACTTGGGCTGTTTCACACCTGATATGCACGGCCGAAAACCGACCTTCATTCTTCATACATTCATGCAACCTTCGGTCCACCTCCCCGTGTAGCCATCTGGAACTGAGTTGTACCCATCACCACACTGCAACGAGGTCAAGTTGTACCCATCTGGACCGAAAAATTAATTCCGGAGCCCCTAGACATCGTCTGGAGACGGGACCAACGCCGAGAGAGCCGGTTCGTTCTGGGCTTCCACGTAGCGGCGCACGAGCGCCGGGGCACCACGAAAAATTTCCGCAAAGGGTTCCCACGAGTTTTCTTCATCTTGAAGGCCGCGCCATGCAACGAACAACTCCCAATCACCAGTCGCACGGTTCTTCTGGTGCTGGACGATGTCGCGGATCTCCAGGATGATACCTTGGTGGGCGATGTGCTGGCGGATCTCCGCGGTCACGTTGAGATCTGGGTCGTAGTAGAACTTCAAGCGTGACCCATGCACGTCGTACTGCTCACCCGAGAGCAGGTGCTTGATGAGAAACGAATGAGGGAGCGCCTGCTCGACCTGGAACGGGCCCACCCAACGCACCAAAAGCTTGCCGCCCTGGAGGCGCTTGTCAATGCGCGACCACAACACGTAGTCCCCGACGTCAAAGTTGCACACCTGACCCTTGGCACGGGCCAGATCCAGTAGGCGCTTCTGCTCCTTGCGGTCCAGCACTGTCGCGTGCATCTCGCGCAGATGCTCGCGCAGCGCAGCGAGTTTGTCCGCGGCGCCGTCCACGTTGACTGGGACGACGCGTGTCTGGCGCCCGCCCGGGACGACGATGCTCTCGAGTGGCGTCGGCGCGGGCAGCCCAGTGAAAAGCTCGACTGGCGCATGGCCGCCCAGAGACGGCACCGGAGAGTGGTTGAGGTTGCCTTGGATGACCGGCAGCAAGTAGACCCAGTTGCGCGTGTCTAGCTGCAGCTCGAGCAGCATGACACGGAGCACCTGAAGGATATCGCGGTTCACGCGCTCCACCGTTCCGTTGATCCATGGTGTATAGACAGGCACAAAACGTTGGTGCGTGTGCAAGCGAGCGGTCAACTCTGCCAGCAGCGCGGCGGTGAAGTGTGACCCTTGGTCCGATACCAACTCGCGTGGTGGCCCGAAGCGCTTGTGCCAGTCGAGCACCGCTTCCGCCGCCGTCAGACTTGTAGGCGAGTCAGCCGCCACCAGCTCACAGTAGTGAGTCAATTCGTCCTTCAGCACTAGTACATACTGGGAATCACCGTAGCTCTCTCCGAGATAGAGGTAGTCGTAGTGCATGCACTGGTTCCTTTCCGTTGCCGCTGCGGCGGGGTCCGACTCCCGCTGAATTATAAGGCCGCCCTTCACATGCTTGCAGAGCAGGCACGACCGAACAAAGCGGGCCACGGTGGCGCGCAGACGCACCAGAGAGAAATGTTGCTTGATGGTCTCGACCATGACATGCTCGCCGCGGTGACCCTGGAGTCCGCAGTGGGCGACCACCATGATGCGCTTTACCAAGTCACGGGCGTCGGCCGGCAGCCACACGCGACCATCGACGAGCAGCATGCCGTCTTCTTCAGTCGCATCGTCGGGGGCGTCGCTCCGAGCACGCGCCTGCGCGCGGCGGATCTCGTTCGTGTCCGGCCAGCGAAAACCCGGATCCTGCAGCGGGCGGAGGTCCGACACCGCCGGCGCCGTCCTAGCCGTGGTCCTTTTCACAGTAGCAATAGGCTTAGGCTGCGCCCACCGCGACACGATGTCCGCCCACACGTTGTCCTCGCCCTTGATGTGCTCTATAGTGTAGCGGGCACCGACGATCTTGAGCGCCCAGCGCTGCAGCTTGCCACGCACGTGTGCTTTGATGTCCTTGTGGGGTGCGAATATCTCAACCAGATTGGCATGGTCACAGTAGATACGAAAACCTCTCTCTCGTTCGAGCAGGTAAGCCAGGTCCGAACAGGCTCTGACGACGGGGTATGCCTCCTTCTCGATCACCGACCAATTAGTCTCTG
Source organism: Pythium rhizo-oryzae (assembly GCA_027475725.1). Classification (NCBI taxonomy): domain Eukaryota; phylum Oomycota; class Peronosporomycetes; order Pythiales; family Pythiaceae; genus Pythium; species Pythium rhizo-oryzae. Next base: position 46,995 of record JAMFLL010000029.1, read on the forward strand.
CGCCCTTGAACAAGCCCGAGAGGCAGACCAGCATCTCGTGTGACTGGTCGACCACGGAGACAGCGGGCACCCAATTTTTCACTTGGGTTAGCACGACAGCCCACCCGGTGTTGGATGCGTCCGTAAACAAGCACACGTCGGCAGTAGGCTCCGCGAAGTAGGTCTTGGTCGACGTCGTCAAGAGACTCAGCACCATCTTAAACGCGGCCTCATCGTCCTTGCTCCACGGGAGATCAACACCTTCGAGCTGCTTCTTCTTGCGTCCGCGAGATCGCATGACGGCCTCAAGCTTGGCCTGCAACGGTCCTACTACGCGCGCGTAGTCCACCATGGACTCGCGCAGCCAATTTACAGCGCATAGGAAGTTCTGGAGTGCGGCCGCAGTGGGGGGTAGCGGCATGCTACGGAGCGCCTCAAGCCTGGCTGGATCATGGCGCACACCCTCACCGTCGATCATCTTCCCACACCAGATTACCTGCGGCGCGAATAGCTTACACTTGGTCGCGTTCAGCTTGAGCTTGTGCCGTCTGAGGATCTGGAAGAAAACCCTCAACCGATCGATGAAACCAGCGGGGCTGGACGCGAACAAGAGCACGTCGTCGATCCAGACGAGCACGGATTCGTAGAGCAGCTCGCGAAACACAGCGTGCATCTGCAGCTGAAAGTGCAGCGCGGAGTCTGCTGCCCCCTGAGGCACACGTGTCGGGGTGAACACGCCGTCCTCAGTCAGAAAGCTGAACAGTTCCTGGCACTCCGTGGCCAGAGGCAGTTGCCAAAAGCCCTTGAAAAAGTCGAACTGTCCAAAGCCGTACGCGCCGCGCACAGCTTGCGTCACAGCGCGGAGGTTAGGCGTTGCCCCGGCGAGCGGCACAGTGCACTGGTTCACTGGGCGGTAGTCGACTGTGATGCGGTAGTCATCACTGCCTTGCTTCTTCACGGGATGCGCCGCGCACGCCCAGCGGCTTGCATTGTTACGATAGATCAGGCCACTAGCCTCGAGCTCCTTCACGTAGCGTCGTAGGAAATCGCGCTGAGCCTCAGGGTACTTCCGCGTGGCAGAGCGATACGGCTTCGCGCCGTCGCGCAGCTGAACGCGGAGCGGTTCGACATCCGCAGGCTCATCTTCGCCGAGGCGAGTGCGCCACACGTCTTCATACTCGCGCACCAGTCGTCGCAGTGATTCCATGTGCGCGGCATCGAAGCCCTCAGCCTCTGCGTCGTCCAGCATACGCTCTAGTAGTTGTGCAGCGTCGGCCCCAGACTCCGCGGCCACCACCACGTAGTCATCATCCAAATCGTCCTGGTCGGCGGCGGCCACGCGATCGGTACCTGCGAGTTGGTCCATGATGTTATCGACGTCAATACCGATCTCGCGCAGCGTCGCCCGACCCAACAGCACCTCGTCGTCGTGGTTCTCGAGGACGAGACAGCGAACATTGCATAGATGGAGTGGTCCAGCTGCCGTGCTGATCCGCAAATCCACCGTGATGCATTCACTGCACTCCGTGCGCTTACCACCAGCGAGTTCCACGACGACCGGCGGCTCAAGCAAAACACGGACGACCGCCGAATCTAGGTCTGCGAGCTCGTTCACGACGGTGCTGGAGACCACGTTGCAGTCGGCGCCGGTGTCGATGCAGAGAGGCACCTCGAGTACGTCGTTGATATTGGCGATGCGTGTGCCCGGCGATCCACCACCCGCTCGCATCATCTTGACCTTATCGGTCCTCGTGTCCTTCTTGTTCTTCCAGCGGCGACGAGCTTCTTCCTTCTGCTCCGCCGTTGCCGTCTTGCAGTCGCTCAGCCAATGAGCACCGCCGCAGTGGAGACATCCGTCCCGCGGTGGCTGCTTGGCAGGACCGCCACCGCCACCCGCACTGGCACCGACAGCTTGAGTCGCACCCGTTCGCTCGGCGCCCTTGTCCTTGTTCGGCTTCTCGCCAGACCCACGTGACTTCTTGCTGACCCCGGGCTCGCGCTTGACCTCGGCCGCGATCAGGTGGAAGTGCTGCTGGTGGCGGCCGAGCTCAACGATCAGATCGTACAGGGCAACATCATCCGACTTGGCGTGGCGATGGGTCAGCGAGACCGCCCGCTCGACATCCAGTTTAAGCGCCTCGGGCTGGAGCTGCTGCACAATCATCTTGCACCGCATCTTCATTCGCAGACGCCCGTCATCGTCATAGACCGGGCCTGACCCGATGATGGTCCCCAGTCCATGCTCCTCAATGATCTCATCGAGGTCGAGGTACAACTTGAGCGCACGGGCCTCGATGTCGGGCTCCCGCAGGTCCATCTTGAGCTTGGACTTGACGAGTTGCTCGACGTCGGGCACGTGGTTGTTCATGAGGGAGCCCGTCTTCTGGCTGATCGCGGCGCAGACTTCCTGGTCCGTGATCTCAAACACGCTCCGCTTGAACACGTATCGCGAGAGATGTTCCAACACCCTCACGTCGATCGTGCTCTTCACACTGACCACGACCCTTTCGGGGACTTCGCCCGTGGCCAGGCATCGTTCTCGCATCTTCTCCTCGTACTGGCGGCGCTCCCGCTGGAACGCCACCAGCGCCTGCTGGCTCCATGCCGCAAGCCGCGGCGCCTTGATAAACTCGAAGACCGGCGGAGCGACCATCTCGATGTCGCCGTCGTGGTCCATGCCGGGCTCGTTGCTTGGAGTCGTTGTAGCTGAAAGATCTTTGTGCTGGTTGCAGGGTAGTTTGCAAAGTGAGTTCCATTACCGTCCTTAAAATGCATCCCTATAGACCAACATGACCCCAGCAGCGTCCCTACAGACGTCGAGGGCGACGCCCTCATGGCGCCGCCTCGACGGCCTTCGCACACCGCGCCCGCCGTTCGCACGGTCACTCTGCGACGCGCGCCAGCTCGCAGTCTCCATGCCGACGAAGTCACCCAACAACTCGGCGCCCGGGCTGCGACGTGCGCTCACACGGAGCGCTCATGCCTGGTTGAGTCGTCCAACAAACGACGGCGTGGAAACGCGCCGAGTCATCCAACAACTTCGCTGTCTGCGACGCGCGCGCCGAGTCGTCCAACAACTCGCTCTGCGACGCGCGCGCCGAGTCGTCCAACAACTCGCTGCCTGCAACGCGCGTTGGCGTCGAAGCAAGTCTGGCGTCACGCCGTGCTCCCTGCACGGCACCACAGCAGACTGCGAGTGAGCTGGCGAACGCCCACACGTTCATCACGAGCGAGTATCCGAACAAGTACGACACCGAGGTGCGCTGCAGTTCTAATGAACTTTGCGTGGGTTATAGAAGCCTCGAGCTTGGTTGTGGCGAGCAAGAGCGTATCGCGCTGGCGCGAGCGATCCTGCGGAAGCCGACGGTCCTGGTGCTGGACGACGTGACGAGTGCGTTGAGCCAGTCCGGCATCGAAGCCCTGGACACAGGCGTGTCCAATGTACTATCGGCCGCCGCGAATAAGAAGCGGACGACGGTCATCATCGGTCACGGTCTCGCGGCGGTAAAACGTGCCGACAAGATCTTCGTACTGGATCATGGCCGTGTGGTGGCGCAGGGCACGCACGACGAACTGCTCCTGAGCTGTGGCACGTACGAGAAGCTGGTCCCCTCGGCAGCCTGTGCGGTGGCGGCAGCATGAGTCAAGTCAAGGCTTTCAGGTCGACGATGTCCATGATTTACTATAAAAGTTTTCCTTGGCCGCATACATGCCCATATCCGCACCATTCCGACCGCTCAGACGATTCCGACCGCATTCCGACTAGGATTAACCTAAGTTAGTGTGGACCACACTAACATGTGGAAACGTGTAGGGGAACAGTGACTCGCGCCCGCGCGCTCGCTGGCGCTCGCCTGCGCTAGACGCTTCGTACCGCCACCCTCCGCTTCGCTGCGGGGGCGGGCTAATAGATAGCACATTCTGGACAGTGTTGCGTTCAACCCGCGCATGTTCACGTTTAGGCAATGCGAAATCACATTAGGATTCATATCCGTCTTGTCGGAATCGAATATGTGACTCAGACCCAGATCTACTAGATTATGGTACGATCAGACCGGAATCAGTGGTCGGAATTTTCACGATATGCTACCATGTAGCTGTCGTCCTTTTTAGAAATTGGCTTTTTGGGTTTTGGCTGAGCTCGTACCAAGTTGGTACGAGCTCAGCCAACGTGGATCCAAGCTGCACGTACTTCGACGACTGCTGGATGTGTGAGACCCACATGATGACTTCTCTCGAAAACGTCGGTCTGAACCCGTCTAAATATGTCGCAACGTCGGACAGAGAGCCCGACGATCTCCAAAATGAGGATTTTGTGCTCTGGTCGGTTTGGCTCAAGTAATGACAGAAGGTTGAAATGATGTGAAATCGTCGGACAGGCAGTCCGAAACAGTATCTAAAGGCTCAGCAGTACTGAAATAGGATACAAAACACTTCCAAGAACGCAAAGTTTACTTACGAATCTCGCGGGCATACGTGCGCCACGACAATTGCTGTGCGCGTCGCGGCTTTCCTCGTGCGGTGACTCGAGCTAGTGGCAGTTGGGCACTGATGGCGTTGTAGTGGCGTGCTGCATTTTCTGCGGACGCGCGAGCCTCGCCAAGCTGTTCGCGCGTGAGCAACGCCTCGACCATCGCCATCAAGCGTTTGACCTCGGTCAGACGGCGCTTCAAATCGCGAGTAGGCATGCTGTGCTCTGAGAGTAGACGGATAGGTGGGTCTCCAGTGCACCAATGCTGCCATAGTGTGGCCATGGTACCTGTTGGAAACTTGAACCCGGGAGGCACACTGTAGAACACAGGCCACGCCTCTGGTGGTCGGGTTGTTGGGGGCGGAGACCGCGGGCGAGGTGGCTCACGTGCAACCCGAGGCGTGTAGTAGCGTTCGAGAACCGTTGTCATGATAGCTTCAATACTACTTGGGGATACAGCGGCCCCTGCCACGTGCTGCTTGATCACTCGCTCGACTCCGCTTGCAACCTCTTGCGAAATTGTCTGGATTGACGCGTGTATGCTCTCCATCATCGTCATCAACCCGATGTGGGGGGGCAATCCTGTAGCTCGGATGGGATCACCCACTCTGTAGTTTCGGCAATTGACAAGCTGTCGGATCTGGTGCAAAATTCCGCTTGCCTCTGGGCGGAACAGTGGCGTTGAAAATAGCAAATGATCAGAGGGGAGCTCACGTCGGAGAAATGGCGCGTGGAACGCCAGCGACGCAAGTCCATAGCGGCAGACGGCTTGGAGATTTGATGGCGCCCCCGGGAACATCGCGGTGAGCATTCCTCGCACCACACCGGCTTCATCTTGCGATAGATCACCAAAAAATGGAGGTAGAACCGCAAACTCAGCTGATTCGAATGGCAATCCGCTCACAAATCTCCCCACGATCATATCACCAGCGCCTTCGTACCGAATATACTTATCTTGAACACCGGGTAGCGTCCAGCCGGCACGCAGGCAGATAGCAGCGGCTGATGGGCCGGAGGTCGAGCAACTACTGGCAAATGTGGCCGCACCTTTCCGAATCGAGTGCGAGCCAAAATCACTAGGGGACAGTCCACTCTCTTCGATAAGAGCAACCACATCTTCCCCTTCCATTGAACTTTTCAAAACCTTGAGGAATCGGCTGTACTGAGAGCCACCAGGGATGAGGCTCCCATCATCAGAAAACCCGAGAATGGCAAAGTAGATGGCGAGAGAGAGAATTGGGCACACCGGGGGTGACACGGGATTGGCGTACACATGCCGTGGATCGCGCGGTCTGCTACCGTCTTGATCATTTTTCATGTGAGCAAAGACGATCGTGATGCTATCCTCGTGCCACGACAAATGCGCATGACGAATCGACTCTATGCTCTTTGCGCGGCACATGAGATTCCAACTGGTCACAAGAAAAGCGTGGGCGAACACGTCTTGCTTCTTCGTCGAGCACATGAGAATTTTGGCAAGCTTTTGGTACAGCGCAAACGAAAATGCTTCTTTTCCTTCAGTGAGTCGCTCGTTCGAGTTCTGAGCAGCTTTTGCGACAGTCTGATTGAGGCCTTTGAAGTACTTCTTCATGCGCGTGTCAAACAGTGTGGGTAACGGCATATCAAACGTACTGTACAAGTACACCAGTGCAGACCTGAGGTTGCCGAACGTCGACTTGCCCTTGCAACCACGATCCTCCATGACTGTCATGTATCGCATACAGTCTAGCGAATGCACGTTCGAGAGCCGCAGTGGCGAGCGTAGAGGCCGGACGGAGAACCACCTACGAAAGAACGCGTCATCTACGACGGTATCGCCTGCTTGTTCCAAGCAATCGACAGTGAAAAGCTCGTTTCTGCGCGCCGGGTCGGCCGCGTGAAGCCACGAGCAAAATCGAGCGAGGTACTGGAGATAGAGCCGTCGGGTTCCGCTCGAGGTCGTGTTTTCTAGCATTGTGTCAATACGTGCGTCGAGAGCGTCGAGTGCTTCCATTCGGGTCTGATCCTCCAGCATCTCGTCGACGTGCTCGCCGAGAGCCTCATCGAGAACGTCCATTTTGTTCGAGGGGCACGAAGTGGAAGTTGAATCGGCACGACGTCTCGCGATAGAACACATAGAAACGATAGAATCGTCGTCTCTTTCGTCCGACGATTTCCCTGAACCTATACATGGCTGCATCGATCTTCCTCGTTAGAAATGATAAAAACGCCGACTTGCAGGAACATACATGCAGTTGAGAGGATCTATCGTATCTAACTAACTGAGGGAACCGAATCCGTCAAAATAGTGCGCGTGAGATATGCTCCCCCTCCCTCACAGATTCCCTCGGGCGTTCCCGGCGCCAAATCGCGAACGCAGACGACCGAGAGAGCTCCAGAGGACCAAGAGAGCGATGGCGAGCGCCGTGCCGACGCCGACCGCCGAGGCGCAGCGCCTGCTGGACGACTTCGTTCGCGTGGACGTCGCGCAGAGCCCGCGAGCCAGTGACGCCACGACTGTCTCACTTATGACATGCGACCACAGCGACAACGTTGACGACGACGATGGGGTATCGATCCTCCTCGAAGCCACAAGAAGCCGGAGAAAAAGACGACAGTCAAGCGATGGGAGGGAACATTGCGGCCAAACTGGTGGTTCTACCGGTTCGGGACGCCCGCGGACGACCTCCTGCTCGCGTGTGGGCTCGCGTGCGCCGTCGCGAGCGGCGTGCTCGTGGCGTGTACACCCCGCGTCGTGGCGAATATCCTCGCCTCACAGGACGACGAGACATCGGCTTCTGCGGAGATGACGAGGCTGTTCTGGATAGCATGCGCCATGTTTGTGCTTGACGTATCGTCGATGACGGCGCTGGAGGTGGCTGCTGCGCGCCAGATGAAGTACTTATTGAGCGAGTCAATGCGCCACGCGTTCTTCGTGAAGATCACAACGCACGAACCCACCAGCGAGACCAGCCCGAACGCAAACAACAAACCGGCTCCGATGGATCAGGTCCATGCCGCCATGGGTACTCACCTTGGAGACGTAATCCGAGCTGGAGCGCAGTTCGTGGGAGCATTGGTCTCGGTTATGTCGGGCGGTGGAATGGAGTTCTTTGCTTCACTGCTGATGTGTTACCTATACCTGCATCTGTTGGTGCTGGTCTGGTGTGCAGTTTCAGTGTGCCTCGCCCAGTGCGGTATTGTCGAGCACAGAAAGTTTGCTCCGGAAATTGCCCCGAGGGAAATTGACCCAGTTTTCGACCGTATCATTTCGCATGCCCGGGAGTGGGTCTCACTCAACGCAATCAAAAAGACCGCTGACGTGCTAAAGCAAGTGAGTGATCAAGTCGACGTCGACATCAACACCAACAAGTTCCACTTTTTGGCACTTTTGATCACCCTCATTATGCTCCTGGCACTGTTGCTCGACGACACGCTGCAAGGAGGCCCCGGTTTGATTCAAAACAGAAACTACAAGCCCGCCGACTTTCTTCAAACTTTTCTCGCCATCCTCCTCCTCATCATCGCAGCGATGCGATTCTTTGTCGGCATGTCGGTGCTTCTACCGGTGAACCGCATGTACTCGGATGCTTTTCGCGTCCTCGAGATGCCACTCCGCCCGGACGCAGTACAGCCAGACGGAATCTCTCCGCCACGAAGCGAAGGAACAGTCAAATTCGCAAACGTCAAATATACCAAATCCGATGGTCCAGCTCTCACCGACTTCTCGCTCACGATCGAAAGCGGAGCGACTGTCGTCGTCATCGATGCGTCTTCACATGCGTCAGTGCTGACGTCCTTGCTCCTACGCGTTGTACCTTTCGACGGCGGCGAGATCACGCTCGACGGCGAGGACATCGAGGAGTTGAGTACGCGTTGGCTACGTCAGCAAATTGCCATCATCGAGCGTGAGCCGGTTCTATTCCCGAGCATGTCAGTGCACGACAACATCGCAGCAGGAAAAGCGAACACAACGCGTGCAGAAGTGATCGCCGCTGCCAAGAAAGCGAACGTGCACGACACAATCATGGCACTGCCAGCCCGATACGACACGATATTCTGCGAGATCCCTAACGACGTGTTGACGCACGACAATCGACAACTCCTTGCGATCGCGCGCGCGATTGCCCGTGACCCCAAGATCTTGATTCTTGACCATGTCACGTGCACTGCCAAGACGACTCAATGCGTCGTCCAAGACACGCTCAACGAAGTTGTCCAGACTACAGCAGCGACGACACTCGTGCTCACAGACCACGTACAGCTTCGATGCAGTGGTGTGAACCAGATCGTGGTGATGGAAGATGGCAAGATCGTCGAGCGTGGCACGCACGATGAGCTGCTTCGTCAAGATCGTGGTCATTACAGAACGATGTATCAGAAGGTCCAAGTCCCTGATGAGAATGAAGAGGAAGCTCACGCGGCGGCTGACAAGACGCACAGTCTCAACAGGGCGCGAGACTGGGTCGGCGAACCGTCGATTCACCATATTGTCAATCCACAAGACCAGGTGCTCTCTCGTCTCTCGATTAGAGATCTGCTGCAGCTGGTGTCTCCATCCAAGAAAGTGGTGTGCTTGGCCAGTCTGGCAGCCGTAGCAGCTGGTGTCGATACTGTGTCGTACCTGACATCGGTAGCGGATATCGCATCGTCTCAGGTGCACCAGTACGCCGTTTGGCTCGTGACCAAGGACAAAGCCGATCTTGCCAAAGCCAGCAACGTCGGTCTGTGGCCTGCTCTCAGACTCTCGGCTCTCGTCTTCGCGGCAATCTTTCCATTCGTTTGGGTGCAAACACGTTTGAAAACACACGTTCGCGATCTGTTCGTTCGAGCACTTTTGTGGAAAGATATCGGTTACCTTGACGCCAAACCAAGCGAGCTCGCCAAAGATGTCGAGAGCCTTGCAGCCGCTGTAGCGCAAATGTGGGGTGTCCGACCGGTGTGTCTGCTGGCTCTGGGCACCGCGCTCGTCTCGGCAGCAGCGACGGTGCTCGCTGAAGACGGCGAAATGACGCTCATTCTCGTCGCTGTTTGCTCCGCATCCATATACTTCGGCGTCAAGTCAGCGAACGAGCCTTCGACGAAGAGCCATGAGACGCCACTGGCGTCCGTCTCGAGCCTAACGGCAAACGCAGGGACCGTGGTGGCGCTTGGTATGGAGGAAATATTGGCAAGCTCGTATTGCGCCGCGACGTACGCGAAGTACAACCCGCCTGCCACCGTGAGCCGACTGCTTTGCCTACTCCCGCGTTGCTCCATATCGAGTTTCTACCTGCTCGTTTGTGCCGGTGCTCTTTGGCATGGTTCAGGGCGCGTTGCGCGTGGCGAGCTATCGAGCGAGGCATTCTTCCGCATGCTCACGTGCTTCGCGATCGTCACGGTAGGCACACGCGTGGCGGCTGCGTTGGCCGTCTTGTACATCAGAGATATCATTGCCGCTCGTGGTGCAGGCGCTCAGCTCGTAGCTTTGCAGAACTGGACAGCGACAATCGACTCAAGAAGCGACGATGGGCTGCGTTCGCAAGCCGTGGAGGGCAAGATCGAGTTCCGAGACGTCACGTTCCGCGACCCGAAGGCGACCAGCGGCGGTCTGGTCCACTTTAGTGCAACCATCGAACCCGGCGAGACCGTTATGTTTTGCGGCCCCCCCAGACGGCGGTCAGTCGTCAATCGCCGCGTTGCTCGAGCGCTTCTACGATCCGATGGACGGCATGGTGCTCCTCGATGATGTGGAAGTGAAGCAGTTGAATGTGGCGTGGCTCCGTAACAAAATCGCCCTTGTGGGTGGGGCGCCGGTCCTTTTGGATGGACTCAACATCACCGAAAACATTGCGTTCGGATTGACCCGCCCGCCGACAGAGCGAGCTGTGGAGGCCGCGTGCGAGCTGGCGAACGCCCACACGTTCATCACGAGCGAGTATCCCAAGAAGTACGACACCAAGGTGGACTACAGCTTTTCGCACGTGTACGTTGGCTCCAAACGCCTCGAGCGTGGCCGTGGCCAGCAAGAGCGTATGGCGCTGGCGCGAGCGATCCTGCGGAAGCCGATGGTCCTGGTGCTGGACGACGTGACGAGTGCGTTGAGCCCACTCGGCATTGAATCCGTGAACTGCGCCGTGGACAGAGTGTTGGCGGCCGCCACACCAAAGAAGCGCACGACCATCATCATCGGCCACGGTCTGTCGGCGGCGAAGCGTGCGGACAAGATCTTCGTACTGGATCACGGCCGTGTGGTCGCACAGGGCACGCACGACGAACTGCTCCTGAGCTGTGGCATGTACGGGAAGCTGGTCGCGTCAGCACCTCCTGTGGCAGCGGGATAAGTCCGGAATCGGGAAGTCAAGCCGCGAAGCCTAACGGTCTGCTTGGAATAGAGATCGCTCCTTGGTCTGCTGCTTACCGAATACATCCCCCTGAGCTTATCCGCGATGTTGGCCACCACGGCGTCAACGCCATCGCTTCGAGGGCTCCGATCTCGTCAGACCCGACCGATTCGCGTGCCTTCGTGTGCTTCAAGAGATGACGACCATGTGCTCACCTGTCAGCAGTACCACTCGTGTCCAGCTGACGTCATTACTAGAACTTCCGCCCGAGTAACTCATTACTACGTCCATTGCTGCATGATGTCGATCTACAGCTTCCCCGCCGACGTCGACCCGTACGGAATCTTCCTTGACCTTGCCGTGCTCGTGGACAACCTGCGCATCCATAGCGCGCGCGTCAGTGCCCGTACAGGCAAGATCAAGCCGCGACACCTGTACCCGGTGCTGCTCGACTGCGACGCCACCAAGATCACGCCGCTGGGCTCGAGCCTGCTCGAGATGACGGGCATCGCGCCGACATTCTGGGACGACACACTCATGGTCAGCGCGCCGTGGCAAGGGCTGCCGCGCGAGCACCGTCGCCGTATCCGTGATGCTGCGTACGAACTCAACGTCGACCCGGAGGAGCTGGCGGGCGACAAGTACGAGCGCCCAAGCTGTCCTACTTTGGCGCGTGGAAGCGCCGCCGGCCCGTGAAAGCCGTCGTGCACACGTGACTGGAGGACTGGCGCCACGTGCGCGTCGTCAACAACCAATGGCCGCAATTTTACGTGGGGAAGTGCCCGCATACGCACCGCTGGATCGGGTTCCTCAAGCTGTGACGCGGCTGCATCTTCTCCTGGGTAAATCAATGAACTCACGAGATGTCGCCTCTGTACTGCCGAACGCGTGAGCTTCCTCCCGTACCTCCGGCCCCTGGGATCGCGCCGCGTTTCTCAGTGTGTGTACGCGTCACACACGTCTCACCACCCTACGCGGAGCGAAAGTTGCTCGCCAAGCCGTCTGAATGAATGGAATGCATCGAAACCCCGCTTATTACCGAAGCCACAACGTGTATTTTAGTCATTCGGTGTGTGTGTGTGTGAGGAGGAGGAGGGTGAGAGCGATGGAGAGACGCTGGATGGCGTCTTCGTTGTCACTCTGGTTGTGGCTGGCTCATCAGCAGCACCCAAACATCGGGTTGTCCATGCACTCGAGGTTACACAGTCTGAGCTGCTTGCGGCAGGTGCTAGCCTTTGCCGTGCAGTCGTTAAAGACCGTCGTGCAGTCGCTCATGCACCCCGAGCACGCCGCCTCGCTGGGCTCGCACTCGTTCGAGACCGCGCTGCGCAGCTTGTGCGCGTCCGAGAGCGCGACGCCCAGCACGAGCAGCACGGCGACGCGGAAGAACTTCATGACGTGGGCTCGATGGAGGCGGACACGGTGAAGAGCGCGAGGCCGACGGGTGAAATTCGGAATTGGCCGTCAGCTGAGTGAAGCCCCGCTGCGGTCTGCTCTGGCGTCCAGCCCTGCGCGCTGATTGCACCACGACCGCACATTGCCGTGAGATACCGAGATCCAGCGCAGAGGGTCGCGCGCGGCGTGCTGTGGGGTCGCGACGGATCGCGAGACTTCCGTCGATGCGCGGATCTTCCGCTTGCCCCGCAGCGTTAGATACGCACCGCATCCAACGCGCATCTAACGCGTGTAACCGAGGCGCGTCGACTTCCCTCAACTGCCATGGGACGGCGCCGCCTTGAAACGGCAGGCGCTTCCCCGCGTCCACGTCGTTAGGCACCAGCGTCTCCGGATCGTCGCCGCCGCCGATGATGTCCAGTCCGCGCGGCAGCAGCGCCATGGGTGGCGACAAGAGCGCCGAGGTCTTGCCCGCGACGGCGGCTTCCTCCGCGTCGCCCCCCGCGACCGCCATGGCAACGCCCGCGGCCGTGGCGACATCCTCGACGGTCGCGGCGGTCGCCAAGTTCCACCGGCTCGTGCGGGGCGGCAGCGCCGCGGTGCCTGTGGTGACCACGACGCCCGAGCAGGACGCACAGGCGCTGATCAAGTCGTTCCGCCGCAAGAGGAACCTGCGCGCGCGGCTGCTGCTGCCGCTCCAGGGTGACGACCACGCGGCAGCGGCGGCGGCGTCTTCACCGCGCGCGCAGGCACCACCGCCTCGTGCGCACCGTCGCGTTATCACGCCACGGAAGCCGCTGTCGCCCGAAACGCAGTCGGTTCTCGCGCGGCTTCCACCCGACGCCAACAACAATCGCCGCGAGGAACAGGAACACGAAGAGCAAGAAGACGACGACAACATCGCGGCGCTCGCGCGCGTGCACGCGCTGCTGGCGTCGAGCGACGAGATCGACCGGTGGATCGCGACGTACGAGACCGAGCGCGCGCAGTTTGCGAGCTTTGCGCTGTTTACGGAGACCAAGCTCGATGAGATCCGCGACCGGTACGTGCTGCGCGCTGGGCGCCCGAACGCCGTCGAGGCCGCGGCGTGCTGCGCCACGCTGCTCAAGATGCCGGGCATCGTCGGCTGCTACGCGACGCTGCTCGACAAGCTCGCGCGCGGCGTACTCAGCGTCGTGTACATGCCCGAGTCGGCGCCGTCGGTATCGCCCCACCAAGACGACGCGCCGATGGCGGCGCTCGTGCGCGCGTGCTTTGCGCGCCAGACCTACTTCCAGCGCGCGCTCGAGCTCGAACACCAGGTGCGCGAGGCGCGCAGCCTTACGGACCCGCGCGTGCTGCGCGCGCTCACGGTCGAGGAGATCACGCGCATGGTGCTGCAGGTGCCCGTACGCACCATGTGCGAGGGCATCGTGGCCGCGTACGCGACACACCTGCCACACCTGGACCACCTGCTCGCGCGCATCGACGACAAGAAACTGCAGCTGCAGCTCGAGTTTTATCGGCTCCACGGCCACCGCCGGCGGCGACTGCCCAAGCGCAACAGTGCGACCAACGACGGTGCCGACATGGAGAATGACGACGACGACGACGACGACGTGGACGACCCCAACTACCCGCTCGCCGTGCCGCTGAGCTCGAGCGCGCAGATCTGCCGCGCAATCACGCAGCACGCCGCGGCGTTCAGCTCGAGCGGCAAGGAGATGATCCTGTGCTCGATCCTCGAGCACATCGAGGTCGAGTCGTTCAAAGACGTGTTCAAGCGCTTCGACGCGCACGGCAAAACGTGCTTTCTCCACCACCTGAGCGTGCTCGAGAGCAGCGACCACCTGCAGCTCATCCTCGAACAGCTGCCCAACCCAGGCGACACGCTCTTTCGGTTCTACTACGTGATCTGCGGCGGCGGCAGCAGCGGGCGCCTCGAGGAAACCGGGCGGCCCGACCCCAAGCACGCGTTCTTCCAGAAGGTGCTGGGCGCCGAGATGGAGTTCTTCTTTCTGTGTGATCTCGCTGCGTACTTGAACGACGACCAGTGGACGCTGCTCTCGCAGGAGTACGAGAAGAACGCGCAGGCGCGCAAGGCGCGGCGCAGACGCCAGCGGCGGCGCCTGGCCGCAGGCGAGGCCGGCGCTGAAGACGAGGACGATGGGGGAGAAGGTGACGACGGCGAGGAAGACGACGGGGACGACGACTTATTTGCAGCCGTGACGAGCCCCGCGCGCTCGTCGGGCTCGATGGAGCAGTTCCAGACCATGGTCTGGAACTACATCCGCCAGCACAAGAGCACGAGCCCGCAGATCTGGGCGCTCATGCAGACCGTGCTGATGCCGTCGCTGGAGGAGTTGGAGACCGTGGCGTGCCTGGACCACTGTATCGACCGCATGGAGCCCACGACGCGCTGGAGGAAGCTGCTTGCGCTACTCGGGGAGCTCGAGGGAGACGGCGCCAACGGTTCTTCGGCAACGGCCAACGCAGAACTCGAGCTGATTCGAGAAATGCGATTGCAAATGCTCAAAAAGGTGCTGGGTATGCTCTCGAGGGATGATCGCACGGCGTGGGTCGACAAGACCGCGGCAAAGTACGGCACGCCGAAGCCGCAGCCGCCGCCGGCGGCGGCACGCAAAGACCCCACTCCTGCTGTGTCACTCGTGCAGGCGCCGCCAAAGCCACCGAGCTTCGATGACCCGAAGCCGCATATCGCGCTGATGCGTCTGGATACGAAGATGCTTTGGTTGGAGGCGCTGCTCGCGGCTGTTGCAAACGACAAAGAGACCTCGGCGCGCACGGCGATGCTCAAGCAGACGCTGCTACCGTTTCTAAACGGCCAGGTACCCGCGCCAGCCCAGCCAGCTCCTGCTGCGCCCACAGCGATGACGCTGGCTGACGCGGAAAAGGCAATCCAGGCGATCGTGCTGCAGCTGAAGCAGAAGAGCCTGGCCGACGAGGCTGCGCTGTGGCAGAAGATCGTCCCGGAGAGCCTCCGGCCCAAGGTCAAGGCGACTTCCGACCGCTCGGTCTCCCCGATACCAGAGCTCCTACCAAAGACGTCACCGCCGCAGCCCGTCGAGCCTGCGAAAACGTGGTGGGAGGCCGCTGGGCCGGACTCGGAGGTCGCAAAGGCGTTCCGCGCGCTGCTGGAGACCAAGCCTGAGGCCGAGGTGCTGGAACTTTTGCGCCGCGGAGAGGTACCCAAGCCTGAGGCACCCGACGAAGATGTCGATCGCAGAATGGAAAAGCAAGGATCGGCGGTACTGCGAAGCTCCGTGAAGCGCAAGGTCAGCGCGGTCGTGGCGGTAGCGCAGCCCATCGAGTGGCAGGAGTATGTCAAAGTCGGCATGCTCGACCAGGGGACGCAGACGGACTTGTCGTTGGCATCCGATACGGACCAGACGCCCGCCGAAAAGCCCACTCCCATGGTGCGTGTGCCGCTTACTCTGTCAGCGTTGCTCGGGCGCGGGGCGAACGAGAAGTCCTCGCTAGGTGGTGCGACGCCGCGACGCAAGGGCGACGGCAAGTTCCAGAAGCTCAACAACACCGCTGTGCCACGCTCCATCTCGGGGCTTATCACGTCCTGGCGTGTTAACACGGACCAGCTGGCGCAGTTTGCCAAGAAGTCGATGCCTACGGTGCTGCGCCTCATAGCTGATGCATATGGCGAGCTGCTCACGGCTGGGCGACGCAAAGCCAACATTCAGGCGACGGTCGCCGGCGCCGCCACCAATCAGCGCGGCGCTGCGAAGGAGCTCACGCTCGCGCAGATCGTGTACCAGCAGTTCCTCCACAGCTACGGACTGCCGGGCATCGCGGATATGCACTTGCTCGCGCTCTCGTGCGCGCTGGACGCGTACCGCCCGCAGCACCTGCGCGTCGAGTTCTTCTCGCGGTTCGTCTTTGAAGAGGTCCCCAAGCTCGAGCTCAACAACTACCTCGAGTTCCTCGAGTGCCTCGTGAGCGACGACCCCGCTGCTGGCAGCACTTCAAACAGCGCGGCAGGCAGTGGCGGCAACGGGTCGACGAACACCTCCTCCGGTTCGGCGGCCGGGCCTGTGTCCACTAAGCGCCAGCGGTTCGTGGCGCGCGTCGTGGTCTCCGACAAGGAGAACTGGTTGGTGCCGCTCGAAAAGGCCCAGGAGGCTGCGCAGCTGTGCTTCCGCGCCATGCGCAAGCAGGCGGTCACGGCGTTTTGCGACAAACTCGCGGCCATCGCTGCGCAGGGCACCGGTGGGTACGTCCCGGGCGGGTCTACTGTCACAGGTGCGTCTTCCTCACTCGCACCGGCGATGGCCCTGTCGGACTCAGGGCGGACCAGCCCGGCCGCGTTCTCGACCGCCACGCCGACTGCCGCGACCGCGACGACCTCGGCAGACGGTCTTACACTAAACGTGGACTTTTTGCTCAAGATGGTGGTCGAGGAGTGGCGCGAGGAGCAGCTGCGGCGCGAGATGCACCTTCTCAACGTGTTCCGCGCCGGCGATGTGAACGGCGACGGTGAGCTCACGTCGGCCGAGTTCACGCAGATCGTGCTCGCGATCGACCACACGCGGGACCTGGGCGACGTGCTGCTCATGTACAGCGAGACGCTGCGGCGCACGCAGTGCGACGCGATCGACGCCGACAGCTTCCTCCAGATAGCCAAGGAGTATGAGCTGGACCGGGCCGCCTGGAACGAGGACGGCGACCTGCGCAACGTCGTGAACGACATGAACGAGCTCCAGGAGACCTGGGCGCACACGCGGCCCTTCTTCCTCGGCACGCTCGAGGCGCTGGTGCGCGATCTTCCCAGCGTCCACTTTTTGCGCGTGTGCGAGGGCGCCGGCTGCGGGTGCCTCAAGTGCATTCTCGACGGCTACATCGGCTTCCAGCGCATGCGCCGCGAGTTCTTCTCGACCGCGAACCCGCGCGTGGCGCTCGTGCCCAGCGGCCAGCACCGCGCGACCGCCATCTCGGAGGCGCTGCTGTGGGCGCGCTTCTGGCACCTCATGCGCCAACTGTACGAGGCCGCGAGCGAGAGCCCGGGCATCTTGACGGCTTGGGAGGGTGCCGACTACATGCGCGTCCACGCGGCGCCGCGCCCGCCGCCGCGGTTCCTCAAGTTTCGACGCATGGCGCTGCCCAACTTCCTCTTCCCCGACACGGCGCGCATCAGCGGAAAGGTCTCCGCGCCGTACGAGCAGGCTCCCGAGGTGTTCGACCGCGACGGCATCCAGCAGCAGTTCGCCAAGCTTCTGGAGCTCATGAGCTACGCGCCAGGCGGGAAGAGCGCCGCGAGCACCAGTGCGGACGTCGCGAACCTGCAGTAGCAACGCACCACCGAGTTGAGGGCATCTCGCCCAGGAGGCTGTCTAGCAATGGGCGGAAGCACGCAACGGTGATGCCGCCTGATCAGCGCTTGTCCGTCTTGCTCAGAGGTCGTGCCCAGTGACGGCGTCGCGGCGCTGCCACCCCAAAAGGGTCAGCGGAACTAGGCGACAGCCGTGACCACCAAGGTGCCGCGTCAGCGGTCAAAGTTTCCATGGGGGGCGCGATGTCGGGAGCAGTGGCGTTGCGGTGTCGTCGCGGGCAAGAGCTCTGCATTCTCGTCGCTGCTCATGGCGCAGACTGGAAGTCATCAGCGGCGTTCAGGGCGTGGCTTTGCTGGCGAAGAAACCAGTGGGAAGTGTCACGGATGCGGTTTTGTTACATACGTGACATGCGATGTGGAGAAACGTTAGATGTTAGATGCGCTACCCATCGAATGGGCCGGTTGAAGTGAGCCGGAGGCACCTGTGCCTCCGCCTCGGCTTCAACGGAAGTATTGGCGGCGTCTGCTAGGCGAATTTTAATAAACGTGCAGGTGGGACGCGTGCTGGCGTAAAGATCCTGGCTCTTCACAGAGTTCTGGAACGCAAGAGAGGCGGCCCGGCGGCTCAGTAGCCCATCGGCGGAAGTCTCGTGGTGCCCGGCGACCCCACAGCACGTCCCTCCACGCTGGATCGCGTCGCAACGTGCGGCTGCGAAGTGCGCAGTCGGCACTCAGGGCTGGTCGCCAGGCCAACGACTGGACATTCCAGTCGAGAATCTCGAATGAACGAACGTGCGGCTGTCACTTGTCGAGATACGCTCGTCACCACCCACAGCAAGAGCTGTCGCTGGGTTGCCCTCCTGCCGACAGCCGATATGCCCAGGTCGTAGCGAAGCGCTCATTTCCGAATCCGCCCAGTCTCGACTGCACCAACTCCGTCTCCAAGCAAAGCCTCTCGACACCGACCGACTTCTGAACCATGAAGCTCCTCCGCATCGCCGTACTGCTCGTACTGGGCGTCGCGCTCTCGGACGCGCACAAGCTGCGCAACGCGCAGATGGAAGACGAGTGTGTGGCGAGCGACGAGTGTAAGATGTGCACGGACAACTGCAACACGATGTTCTCGAGCTGCGAGGACACGCCCAAGGTCTGTCGCCAGGAGCATCGACTCTGCATGCGCGACTGCATGCAGCAGTCGAGCAACAAATGTTGCTGGTGAGGAGAGTCACTCCTCCAGCCAGAGCCTTCACCACTTGGCTTCGAGACTTCCCCTCCCCTCCAAGAACGTTTGCGTGCAATCGAAT
This sequence comes from Pythium rhizo-oryzae, assembly GCA_027475725.1. Classification (NCBI taxonomy): domain Eukaryota; phylum Oomycota; class Peronosporomycetes; order Pythiales; family Pythiaceae; genus Pythium; species Pythium rhizo-oryzae. The sequence goes on from JAMFLL010000029.1 coordinate 65,727, forward strand.
GGCCCTAATACACGTCATGAATCTAGTAAACGAGTGTGGCAACACGCCGGTCCATCATTGGAAACTTCGCGTGTTCAGGGGAGTTGGAGCGGCGACCATCACTCCGACAAAGGTGCTGAGATATCTGTGACGCGCGCACACAGCGGCTCTCTCCTTGCCGCCTCCAGCACCCCAATCGCTCGGCGATCGCGATCTTTCTATAATATCTTCTTGCTGCTATTCAACGGAAGCTCCGTCGGAGCCCAGCGCGCGCGACTGTTTGTGCGTGATTCAGCGGCAGTCGCAATCCGTCGCGGCCCGCACCGCACCCGAGCGACCCTTCGCACTGGATCCGGCCGCAACGTGCGGTCACGAAACGCAGGGCGCGGCTGGTCGCGTGCACGTAGGGCGTCTGCTGCGAAGAACCTGCGCAGCTCGCTGGTGTGGCGCTTGCCCGCTCGTCGAAGCGTCGGGCAGAGCGCCTCGCTGGAACCGCGGCTGTTGGTCCAATGTGGAAGATACGGCAGCGTCCTTATAGATACTGCCGTAACTTTCACATAGGTCGCCCTACAGCCAAACACCAACTCCGGTACGCCCGCCCACCCCGGTCCCGGCCCGAAAATGAAGCTGCTTCGCGTCGTTCTGGTACTGTTTTCGCTCGGCATCGCGCTGTCGGACGCGTATAAGCTGCGCGCGAGCGCCCACCGAGGCGACTGCATTCCCAGCAATCGGTGCATGGCGTGCACGAACAGCTGCGACGAGGAGTACATGGACTGCTCCGACGAGCCTGTCGACAGCATGCCCGTAGAGGAAGAGATGACGTGCCGCATGCGCGTGCTCGACTGCGTGCGCGAGTGCCTGGACAAGCCTTCCAACTACTGCTGTGAAGCCAGCGACTACAACGTCACGTCGACGCTGCCGTGAACACACTTTCGCCACCCCAGTCGCGCAACTACTTGGAATGGCGCCTCCGTTCGCGGGTAGGTTGGCAGGTTCCTATTTCCTTCGTGCATCTAGTTGATCTATAAATCACACGCCCGCATTGCGCGCGCGTTTCCCTCACATGATCCCCGGGGTCGTTGACTCCGTTCTTGCCTCCATCACCATTGAACAATGCTCTCGACGTTGCGATTTGGCTCGCGCACTACCACGCTGTGCCGGTGACCTTCGGGCAAGCTACCCACAGGTTATTGCCCACCGCCATACTTGAACGGCCTCCGTCCATAGCATGCGCTTTGGATGTCGCTGTTGCACACCGACGTAACTCAGCACAAGGCCGAAAAGGGCCCAAGATATGCAGCATCTCTCAAGTGAGGAGCGCATGGATCGACCTAGGATTTGAGCGCAAACTGCCTAGATCGCTCAGGACTGCGTTCTAGCATGCAACCAAGGTAGCACAGCAAGCGAAAGACACACAAAACGCAACTCTGAGCGCCAAGATCGGATATTATGTCGACTTAAATGTACTCGAGCGAGGGTCCATAGAACGGCGTACGTGTGAAGACTGGGATGACGGCGTGGGCCACTCCGACTTGCCGCGGCACGTCCCTTAGCTGCAGCACGGGTTAGCATCGCAGGCTTCGTTGCACAATTTGGCCGACCTGTTGCATGTCGATGCCGGGTACTCCGCCATCAGCCCGTCGCACGCGCTCTTGCGCCGCTGACTGCATGTGCTGTAACACTGGTCACACGCGGATCTCGGGTTGCCACTCAAGCACAGTTTCACCCCGCTTCGGAGGCTGTGGTATGCGTCGGTGCCCGTCGGCGCCGTGGCGCTGAAGACGGCGACGAATGCGGCGAGAACGGCGGCGCGGAAGAGCTGCATGGTCGCAACGTGTGGCTTGAGTGGATAGTCGGGAGTCGGTAGCTGGGGCCACGTTGGGGGTAAGGAAAAACCAAGAGTGAGTGCCATTTTTTCCGTTCGCGAGCGTTTTGAAGAGGTCGACGGTGCCGCCTCTAGCTGCTGTCGTCTGGCGCTGGCGAGTGGTCGCGATCTTTTCTCCTTCTGTGGCTAGCGGGGCTGTTCTCGCAGGAGTCGCGATCTTTCGTGAAGAGGCGAGTGGAATCTTTCTCTTGCAGAAGATCGCGACTGCTCAAGCGCAAGCGAGTACCTAGTCCATTTCCCTCAGAGTCCCACGCCGGACGGACGCATCACGTTTGAGATCGGGTGCAAAGAAACTGGCGACCACGTATGAGTTCGTGCCGCTGTGTTTATTAGAAGGTGGTGGGACGCCACAGCCGCGCGTCGTGGTCCATTTTCCAGTGCTGGATCGCGCTCCTGATGGAGACCGTGTACTCAAGTAGTGGCAGCTTTCGCGGCGTGATCACCACTTGCGCGTCATCCTCGCTCGAGTCAAGTCGCGGTCTGTACGAGCGACGTCGTGGGTCGTCAGCCGAACCCCGCGGACTCATGGGGTCCTCGCGCGTCTCGCGGCGCTCGATCGTCGGCATGTCCAACTTGAACTCGTCGACAAAGTCTGCCCACGGGAATGCGTCTCTAGAATTGTAGAGCTCCTCGAGCGACTCGGCGTAGCACTCGTGAGCGGCGAAATACGCGCGCTGGTCGTAGTAGATGGTGTCGAGAACGCGCTCCATCGCGATCTGCTCGCACAGAAAGCTTTCCATGGCTCGGTTGAGCTCCAGGATGCCCTCGTGCTCGTCGTTCGCATCGGCGAAGAGCACAAACCCCCACTTCTCGGGGCGGTGGATATCGATAACGCCCGTGGGCGCCCACACGATGTTATCTTCGCGCGTGTCGGGCAGCTTCTCGAACTTGAGCTGTTGCGTCTCGTCGTCCAGTACGGTGCGCAAGTGGTACTGCACGCGCGAAAAGTTGACGCGCCAGACGTCGCCCGGTGCGACGACGCGGTTGCGCAGCCGGTCGAACTGGACGAGCTCGCTCAGCGAGAACGCGGCCTCGACGCACCACTTGGTGGACTTGGCCAGCGGCGAGTTGGTCATGCCGTCGACATACACGGCTGTGCGCGTAGACGCGAGGTTGTAAGGGTTCTGGATCGAGTATCCGTCTTTGTAGGGCTTGTTCAACACCAGTTCCCAGATCGTGTTGAGACAATTGAGCTCGAGTTCGCTTCGTGGACACACAACGAGGAGTCAGTCTCGGACTGTTCGGTACCGGAAACAACGGACGCTGTACATCACTACGTACTAGTAGTTGTGTCGGCTGCCGTCCGGGTCGAGGAAGACTTCGAAGTCGTTCTCATGGTACAGCGTCGCATTCTTCTCACGGATCGTGCCCCAGATCTTAGTCTCCAGCAGCTCGGCACCGACGTAGAGCCACTCGTCGTCGTACATCATCTTCACGCGCGTGCGTGGGTACTCACGTGGCTTGCGCTCAGTGCCTTCGATGTCCACGAACTCATCGGACCACGGGACGTGGGTCCACTCGGCCTTCTCCACGCTGTGTTAAAGTGAGACCGTCGGTCACATCGCCACAATCCGAGACATGACCCCCAAAACGCACCGTCCGTCAAGCTTGAAGGGCGTGTAGGCGCCGTCGGCCGCGCGATTGCGCCGCAGACACACGTACACGGGTGGCCGCAGCGCGTCCATGGCCGACGCCCACTCGTCGTAGCGCGTCGCCAATGGTCGGTAAATCAACTCGATTGATCAATTGGGGAAGCCTTTTCGAGTGAAAAAGACACCTTCGTCCAAATCATTCTAACGTATCTAACGTATTCAAAGATGATTTATTGTCTGCGGCGCGCGGTCCACCTTGTCCTAACTTTCGTGGCCTCCTGCACCAACGTGACGCTGATGCAAGAGCTACTGCACTTATACGACAACGTGACAGCGCTATCACGGCGCTCTCTCCGACCATGTGCCATCGCGCGCGGCACAGCACAACACAAGCCGAATCTGTGCGCGCGTCACAGATATCTCACCCCAACAGCTCCAAACATGTGTGAGTGATGGTCTCCCATGGGGTGCTCAGCATCTGACTCGCACAGCTTTCCCCCACTGCTCATTCTTGCTTTGTGTCTCCCAAGCGCAGCGTTCCGCCTCGAAGACTATGAAGCGGGCGACGCGGTCCGCTGTGTTCGGCAGCCATGCGTCAACCAAGCGCCCGAAGACATGTCGGGAAGCGCCGCACCTCGGGTCGTTCGACAGCGCAGCGCAGCGTGTAGTCGCCGAGCCGTTCCTGCTCCACACGATCGTCGCGTTCATGCCTGTCGTACCCACACCACTCGCGCGCCGTGACGACGCACTCCACTTTGTCTGGGTGACGCAGGCGCTGACGGGCGTCGCGCGGTCGACGCAGTACGCTCGCGAAAACCAGGCGTTTTGGGCTGAAAAGCTGTTCGCATACTTCGACTTCTCGGTCGATCGCCGCGGAGATGGCGGCAGTGTCCAGTTCCATGACTTGAACGCGATCCGCATCACGCAGGACTCCACATGGAAGGCCCAGAGAGCGGCGCACAAAAAGCGTCTCCGGCAACGGTACTGGCAGCGCGACCGTGACAACGAGAACGACGTGATCGAGGAGCTCCCGCCCGACGCGTTCCTCACCGAGGAGTTTGTGCTCTGGAAGCATCTCTACGTCTACCACCGCGCGTCCCAGTACGGCTTCTTGACCGACATCCGGACGGGGAAGAAGCCAATGAGCGCCTTCCCAGAGAGCATCAACGCGTCGGAGCTGTTTGAGGATCTCGCCGTGCTCGTCAGCGAGTTACGCGCCCACGCGGTCTCCCTCGACCCCAGCACCCACACATTTACCGTCGTTGATCCTGAGATCTACCCGTGCCTGCTGCGTCGCATGCCCAAGAAAATCACGCCGCGCGGGTCCGACCTGATCGACGTGTGCGCCATCTCCGCGACGTTCTGGGACAGCTCCGCGCGCATGGTCAGCGCACCGTGGCCCGGACGCGCACCGGCGTCCCACCGGGCGCTCATGGCGTCGCGCTTCGGCAGGGACGTGGACGAGAGCGAGATGGTGCTCCCACAAGAAACTGAGGCGCAGTGCGACGACCACTTTGGTCGCTGGGGCGGTCGTGAGCGCGCGCAGCTTGAGGAAATCGTGCGAAAGCGTTTTGTCGACTGGCGCCACGTGCGCGTCCACAACGACGACGGCCCCCAGTTCTACGTGGGCAGGCGCCTCGGCTCGAACCGCTGGATGGGCTTCCTCTCCTGCGCCGTGTGAAAGTATGCTACTTGTGTGGATCGAATGAATGAAAGCGATGTTGATCAGGAGTGTTGACTATTGATAGACAAACGAGCTCACACAGCAATGCACGCGTCTTGGCACCCGACTGTGTGATTCCCAGTCTCTGGGTGCGTAGGCCGCTTGAGACGCCTACATCACGAGAAACATGACCATCGGGACGCATCACGCGACCAAGCCGCGCGCGGCCGTAGACCCAGCACGGCTGAACAAGTTCATCGACTCGCCCAGCGCGGCGAACGCCACGCGCGTGCGTCACGCCGCCGAGATCAAGGCACAGACCCGCGTCGCGTCGTGGGCCGGCGAAAAGTGCGACACACGCGCGTTCGAGTCGCGGCTCGCGCCACCTGACGAGGTGCTTCTCGCGAACGACCGGCGCGCGCAGCGGCTGCTGGGCACGACCGTCGTGCCGCCCAGCGGGCTCATGGTCGCTCATCACGTGCCCGTCAAGTACGTGGCATACTCGCGTTGTTGCCATCTGCGACCTCATCTCTTCCGGTGTTTGCGTGCCTAGGGACAACGCATCGGGCGACGCCACGCCAGACCATCTTGTACGTTGATGCTTCGCTCGACGCTGGAGTTCTTTTCCATTGGAAACCGCACTAATACGCTTCGGGCTTTTTCCTCCGACACGCAGAAAGCGCCTCTGCTCGTCCAGAAGGACGGCGTCGGCCACGGACCGGTGATCGCACACGTGCCGGTGCCCTCCTCCGTGCTGCTCCACGAACAGGGGCTTCTCACGCCGGCCCAGCGACGCGAGCGGCTCGAGTTCGAGACCAAGTACCACGGCGCGCGCCGCGCACTCGAGCAGGCCGAGCGCGACGAACGGCGGCTCCACCAGATTGTGTACGCATCTTGTTCGGGTCCGATGTGATGAACCGCATTCGTCGTTTTAACGCCACCGCGCTGCACGCTGTAATAGACGGTCGCGCCACACGACCAACGATGTGCTCAACACCGAGCCGCACCAGCTCGGCGACGCGGCGCGCAACGCAACGCGCGGCGAGCCGTTCAAGCCGCTGCTGCTGAGCCACGACATGGCGCCCAAGCCGGGGCTTCCGCGCGAGTACCAGAAGAAGGCGGACGGTGCCACCGTGCGCTTGCACACGCACGACCGCGTCTTCAACGAGACGCCCATGCCTTGGAGCGCAGAACGGTACGGCTGGGTCTTCTCGGGAGAATGTCGCTAGGTCTGTCCACTGATACCGCTTGGCCCACATGTATTAGCTGCCAGCATCTTCGGAACGAAGGCCACGCCGGGCGGCCGTTCGACATCATCAACGGCGGCATCGTGCCGCATGTACCGCCATCGATCCCAGAGAAGCAGCACGCGAGGCAGGCACACCCGTCCATCATTCTCCATCCCTACACGAGGTGAACTGGCGTGAAGAATGACACTGACCACATCTGTGGACATCAATTTCATCATCATACACGTCTATTATTCCACGATCGTGATGCGGTCCTCGCGTTCCGGGTACGCGATGAGCCGCTTCTTGAGCAGAAATTCCTTGAGCACGTCGGCGATCTTGCCCTGCTCGTGGACCACTTCGCCGCGCTTCCACGCGTCGCAGCCGTCGCCGCCGCGCGCGATGAACGCGGTCGTCGCGACCTGGATCGTCGCGTCCAGGTCGATCGCGTTGTCCTGCTCGTCCTTGAACTCGGTGATCTTCGGCGCAGCAGGGTCAGTCTTGCGGTCGATCGTGACGCGCAGTCCAGAGATGTGCGGGTACGACCCGGACTGCTGCGGGTACTCGGAAAAGTGCTGCAGGATCGCGTCGCGGAAGTCACGCGCCTGGATGCGCACGAGGACGGCCGGGCGCGGGAACGGCATCTCACTATCGATGATGCCCGCCGTGAGGTTGGTCTTAGCTTCGTACATCTTGTCGCCGCGGATGAAGCCACCGTTGATGAGCCCAAAGTCGGCGCTCAGCTCGGCACGCAGCGCGTCGGCCGCGAGGTTACCGCTGTTGCACTCGCCCGCGCGAAGCTGCGCCGTCTTGGTGCTCAGCGGTGCTCCGAGGATAGCGAGTACGCGCTGTGCCTCGGCGGCGTCCTCGTTCTCCATGATCGCCTTCATGTACTTGGTGATGATCTCCTGGCAGCGCGGCTGCGGCGGGATGCCCTGGTTCGCGATCATGGTCCACTGCGGCGAGACCGCGAGCGGGCGCTCCGGATGTGCGCGCGACTTGTTCAGCTGCAACTCCATACGCGCGAGCCAGATCGCGTTCTGGCCCGACTTGTGGATCAGCGTTTTGCCCTCGTATAGCGTGAACGGCTCGTGGTCGTGGCCACCCAGCATGACATCGATGCCCGGCACTTTGCGAGCGAGCAGCTTGTCCTGCGCGATGCTCAGATGCGTGAGCGCGAGGATGAAGTCGGCGCCCTGCTCCTGCAGCTCGCGCACGCAGCGAGCGGATGTGTCGAACACGCTGTCAAAGTACACGTCTTCGCCGGGGAACGACAGGTTCGGCGTGTCCTGCGTCACGACGCCGAACACGCCCATCTTGAGCCCATCTGAGAGCGGGATGATCTCCGTGTCGATAACGCCGCGCATCAGCTGGCCCCCCGTGGACTTTTCTTTCACGTTCGAGCCGAACCACTTGAAGCGCGAATCGGCCATGCGTTTGCGTAGCTCGTCGCCGCCAAAGTCGAACTCGTGGTTGCCCAGGACGACGTACTCGATGCCCAGGTGGTTCATGAGCTCGATCATGTGTGCGCTGCGGCAAAAAAGAAAACAGCGCGTCAGTCTTGAAAGGCTGCGACAGAGCCCGGCCGAGTTGAACATACCCTTTGTGGATCTCGCCGACCTGCGAGCCAGACAGGAAGTCGCCGTTCAGCGTGACCAGCAGCTTGGCGTGCGCCGGCACCTTGGCGCGCTCGCGCTCCAGCAGCGTCGCCAGCTCCGCGATCCCTATTTGAACAATCATCAACCGCCCGTGAGATTCGCGTTGCGCTCGCAATCCATATCCAGTGACTACACTATCGTCTCACCGCCTCGGCCCTGCTGGTCCGGGTACATGTCGTAGACGTCGTTGATGGAGAGCACGACGAGCAGCGCCTCCTGGTCGCGCGGCTCCTTCTCGTTGGCGTCCGTCGTGGCCGACGCCGCCGAGCCCGACGACGACGGCGAGGCGACGGATCCCGGGGCCGCGGGCGGCGCGACGGCGGGCGCCATGTCGGAGGCGGTGGTCATGGTCATTTTGAGCTTGTCGGAGGTGTGTGGGTTGGGGAAATGGCGCGAGAAACGGGGGGGGGGGGGGGGGGGGGAGACACGATCGGCTGAGGTGCTGTCTGTGTCGCGGGGCGGATAAAGATGTTCCTTCGCGGGCTTTCGTTTCGCTTTGATACCTGATGGACTATTTGGAGCTCCTGACGTTTGCGTGGGTGGCGAGCGTCAACAGTGATCACGCGATATTGACCTTCACTCACCAACATATAGAAAACACAGAACATTGTATACGTCACTCGAACGAGAGTTGAAGCTTTGACAGACGTTAGTTTAGATCATATCTAACGTTGCTTTCGCTCGCTCTGCTGGAATCCAGAGATGGATCCAGCGAGGCGTATCCAGAGGCGATGTGTTGGGCTCACCATGGAGACAATCTATTCCATTTCCATTTTCCTTTAGTGGCCGGTCCATTCATACATGCTGGGAGCCTCGCTCTCCATCAGACACCAGTCAAAACATACACATATCGCGGTTCGGTCGAAGATCTATCGGTACAGGGGGAGGATCGCGCCGTCTCATAGCGGGCCGGGGGAGGGTCGTTCGGGCTTGTTTATCGCTGGGCAGAAACTCGCTGCCATGCGCTCGGGCCAACGCTCGCTCTCGACGCGCGGGGACGTCACGCTGGGCACAGCGGGGTCGCGTGAGGAAAAGTGTGTACATCAACTAGTACGTTGAGTCGTCGTCGTACTGACGGGGCCGTCTCACAGCGGCGGCAGCGTGTCCGCGGCGGTGTCCATTGCTGGCATGTTCACGACGCCCTCCATGAACGACACGACCTGGCCGCCGCACGTGATGAACATGCGCTCCGAGCCGCCGGGTGACGTGGACGGGCTGCGCGAACGGCGCGTCGAGGTGTAGTACGTCGTGCCGTGCATTCGCTGCGGTGAGCCGGCCATGGACGACGACGCGTACGTCCAGTCCATCGCGGCGCCGTGGTAGGGCCGCGGCGAGTCGCGCGCCTGCTGCTCCCACGACTCGACGCGCTGGCGCTGCGTGCGCTGCGCCGTGAGTTGCTTCAAATCCTGATCCACAAACAACAACGTGAGTGTGCTGGTCACTGGATGTGTCCAAGGTGTCCATATCCCTTACCTGCACGGACATGCCGCTGCGGATCTCATACGAGGGGAAGTTGGAGGGCTTGCCGACGACCATGGTGACTTGTGTGGGGAAACGCAGGCGTTGGGTATGTGCTCTTGGCGGGTCGGGCGCAAATCTCGTTGTGGGATTTGTGCGCCGCCCGCGCCCCCCCAGTGGCGCGGAAGGAAGCGCGAAAAGGCCGGAGCAAAAAAAAAGCTAGAAGAGAGAAAAAAAAAGATGCAGAACAAACTGGGGTCTACTGTGTACAGTCTCTCGCCTGCCCCTTGTTGAAGAGAGCAAGGGTCGTTTCAGTCACCGAGTCGACCCATAAGATGGCCGGAATGGCACGGCCGCGCCCTTTCCAGTGCGGTCCAGCAAAAGGGCGCGGAAAAGGCCCAGATGGCGACCACTTCGGTACGGTATCGCCAGGAAGAAACGGATCTTTCCATCGTCCACGAAACACCCCCCGCGCCGAGCGGCGCGGCGGGCTGTGGACTCAGCTGGCACTATTTTCGCGCCTGCACACGAACTCCTGCTAACTCCGCGGCGGTGCATGACTGATGGAGAACAGTCACCAAGGCAGGCCCTTCGCACCGACGCGGAACCGTTCTCGATTCGGAGGGGACGCGGACAAAACGAGCAACTTCAACATCGGTCCGTTTCCGATCGCTTGCGCGGCGTGGCTATACTGTTACTCCCCAAGCGGCAGCCAAGGTCGATAAAACCGTGCGGGTTGAGCTGGCGGATTGCTTCTGTGTGGCCGATCGCGAGGTTGCCATCTGTGCGTCGTCTGTACCCAACGCAAGCAGCCTTCGTGGCTTGTCGAGGGTATTGAGTTCTCGCGCGCCCAAACTGGCTAACATTCCATGGATCAGGCTCTGCCCGCTCCAACTGACCAAATCCTCCCCAGTCTAGTTCTTCGTGAGAACGATCACTTTCTATGAGGCAACTGCGATCTGCAGAACCGTTCGGCGTGAACGTTGGCTGTGAGGTTATCTTCGCCAGGCTGATTTCTAATTTTACTCAATCAGAAAATGCCACGCCCTTTCGTCCCCGTGTTTCAACCAATTGAAGTTGTGCTAAGAACTGACTTTTACCATCATTCCCGCGAGTCCACGCCCGTGATTCCGGCAGTCGTGATGAGGAATGACGCCGTCTCACATGGCAGATGCGGAGACATGGCCACTTCCACGCGGCGCTCGCCGCCGCGGCCTGTCCGGTAGAGCATCAATCTGCGTGTGTAGCAGCAGCACACTATTCGTGTCAGAGCCCCCGCAGAGCCACAAACTCTGAATCCCCGAGGACACGCACCGCTGGTTGATGCAGTTGGACCATGATAACCCTAGCGCGGGTTTGTGCTGGTTCGATCGACTGGCCATGAAGGATACGCCCTCGGTCACGTTGCCCGTCACTTGGTTCGTGACCACGAAGACTGTCTGGAATTGCGCGCTCAGGATCCGCATGCAATTGGCGAGATGGAACATCAGCCGCGACCTGTCACTCGCTTCCTGTCCGACCTCCGCGTTTCAGCGACAAACCCATCACACGCGCCAAGCAACATTCGTCGAAACACACCTTGACAGACGCGGTCGACTCGAGACGAAAAGCCGCCGCCACCGAATCGATGATCACAAGCTTCGTATTGTGCTCCGAGAGCAGCGTTGGCAGTCGCGCTTGCTATCGCGGCTCGTGGTCAGCTCACAGTCCACCTCTTTCGAACAACCCATACAGAGTCCGTACCATGAACTCGACAAGCTCCGCGACTTCGTAGATTTGCTCGATGAAGATGTTGTCCAGAAACGCCGACGTCGCCCCGCCTTCCGGTTCATCCCGCCGGCGCTTGCGAAGCACACCACCGTACCGTTGCTGGTACACACCGGCGATGTCGTGCAGGCGCTTGATAGAGCTCAGTCCTTCAGTGGAGATATAGCAAGCCGTACCACCCAAGCCCCCCAGCGATCGAGGTAGGCAGCTCTGCAGAAGCAGCTGCAGGCAGACCTGGGTCTTGCCAGCGCCCGCCTCGCCGCAGAGCTCTGTCAGCAGACCGCTGCGGAAGCCACCCTGGAGGATGCCGTCGAGCGGCGCACATCCGGAGCTTAGCGTGACGGTGTCGCGCTCTCTGGAGTGCCACATATCCAGCGCCGTGCGGGCGAGCGCAGCCATCGTATCTTTCGGTCGGCCGCTGCTGTTCAGGATTTCCGTTTCCCGCCAAAACCAGGTGTGGATCTTACTGCACAAGACACAATAAAATGTTGACGTTTTATACACCAATCTGTTTGAAACACCCTCGATTCGTATTTAAGCGCGAGACCAGAAATCGATTGGCCCTGGGCGGGAACGAAAGGAGAGGGGCGCCTTCAAAGCGCCGATCGTCACTCAGTTCGACATTTCCCGAGACGCGCCCGATGCGGAAGGAGGGAGGTGATGGCTTATCCTGAGGGGCTGATCATACTTGATGGACACCTTTCCAAGTCCAGATACGTCTGGCCTGATCCCTCCAAGACCTCAGTACGTGAATGTGTGTGAGCCTTGTGTGTGTATTGTGTCGCAAGCGCTTGGGATCGAAGGGCGCACTCGTTGCGCGCTTCGACGCCAAGCGCGAGCGCTTCTTGCAGTCAAATCTGCCACAGTTGTTGACGCGCTTCCTCCATCGTCAACCATACTGCTATTGGCTGCATACATTAAGCGGTTGCTCATGATAGGAACCCTTCCCGACCTTGCGATCAGTGTTGGAAGGAGCCAATTGCAACTATCATATGAAAACAAAATCCACAATGCTTTTCGGTGTGTACGAGAGTTTAGACAGCGTGCTTGTGCGCATGTAGGCGCGAAGAAAGAAACGTGTGATGAATGCCACAAAACGATCATGCCATTCGAGGTGGACTCCTTGCTGTGCCGCTACTAGTACAACAGGAGCAAGTGTGCGGAAATAGTGAGGTAGCCGATCAAAAGCGATCTCCGACGCGATTGATCGGATTGAGCGATGCTTATATTCCCACGCAACGTTGCGCTGCAGGCCGCGCAGTAGTACTTGGGATATTCGTAACACACGATCATACCGCATGCAAGCATTACTGTAGCGAGCTGTACCCATATTGCCGCGCAGGTTCAATGTCGCGCGGTGTAGATCTGCGTGTCCCACAAGCACAAACTGGGACATCGCGCAGTTTAGTCCTTCTCCTCGAGCTTGGTTCCTACAGTACCGCTACTTCCTCCTCTGTGTCCTTCCATTCTTGTGGGCGACTAGTAACAGAGTAAGAGGACGCCGACGCCATTGCGCTGGCGTTGATCACGGAACACCAAGCGTCCATACTCGAGCCATTTTGGTGGTGGTCCCTAAGGTCAACTTGGTGAAGAGGTACCGAGGAATGTGGTCCACACCGTGTGACTCGGAATGTGCTCCGAATGTGTGTGCAGATTCCGGATTTCCAGCTGCAGGTCACCAACAAGCCAGCAGCTGGGAGGCGCGTTCTGCCCCGGAACTTGGGATCCACCACAAAGGCGTCCATCTTCGCTCAAGTCGCTCTGGTTGAGTCTGTATGAAGCGGTCCGGATTCGCGGAACCCAGCCTCTTCCGGCGAGCGGCTGGAAATGGCTTGTTGCCATAATCACGCTGGTCGAACTGCGACGGGAACAGTTTTGTGGGGAGTTCCTCGCCGTGTCTACCAGCTGGAGTCGGTACTGTATTCGTGCGTCGCGCCACCCCATGATAAAGCTGAGGACAAAGGAGCTGGGGCGGCGTGCAGCAACAATGCAGACGCTGGATATGCATGATCCAGCAGATGCGCGGAAAACACCACGGGGGGATATACATAGTGCAGCATGTTCATGCACATCGTTTCTTGCGGCACATTCGTGGTCGTTCCCACTTGTCTACATAGGAAAGCCCAGCTCGAGAAACCGTTCTCGCCGTCGTTTTCTTTTTTTGTTCCACGTTGTTGCTCGGGCTCTGCGAAATGTGCGATCCACAAGAGCAGCGTGGCGTGGGAGAATCGTGGTGAGCTTCCACCACAAAATGGGGTGGCAGACCTCAAAACCAGGCTCGGGTGAACGCCGCCCGCGCTGGTTTGGCTCGCAAACACACTTGTGCGTTTTGGCTCGGTTGAACATGTTACCTAACCCTCCTAACCAATCCAGAAAGCAGGTGGTCAACATCTGTGGGGCTGGACAGTGAAGAGGGTTCAACCGCGCTTTGTGTTTGGTTTGTTTCCATGGTGTGCGCTCCCGGTATGTACGGAAAACTGGCGGGTCGGCGGCGCCTCTGCTCTTCCAGCACGCCAGCAGTCCGTGTGGTCGTTCCCAGCGGCGGGCTTTCGCATAAGCAGCAGCGCGGCAACCGGCCGGAGATTCCCCCCGCTCGCCCACTCACCCAACCCACGCTTATCCTTTCATCACGCGCGCGCAGTCGAGCCGTCGGGCGGCGCCGAAAAAAACAAGTTGTGGCAGGCTCGCATAAACTGTCGGAGTGGCCTGTTTTTTTGTTCTCCGCGACGCAAGGTTCATTCCCACTTTGGCCCGACAACGCGCGAGTGCTCACGCTCTCCGTTCGCTTGCTCGTCTCGCAGCAGACGCCAACGAACCGAGAACCCGCTTCGCGGCCAAGTACCTCCCCCCGCTTTCCTCCCCGATCACCTCCTCTGCGCGGCGCGGTAATTTATCTCGACCGTCTCGATTCCCCCTCCCCATCCATCGACTCGCCGAGTTCGATATTTTTTATTCTCCCGGCTTCGCATCCACCGGCTCGCGTCTCTGGATTCTCGCCTCCCCGGACTCTGGACGCGATCCGGAAACCCAGATCCCCCCACACACCGACGCCCCGATGCTCATGACGTCGTTCGCGCTGGACGACCCGCTGCGCGTGCAGCTCGCGCCGCCGTCGCCGACGCCCGCGCTCCGCACCGTCTCGGTGCGCATGAAGGACCTCCCGGGCAGCGTCGCGCTCGAGCTCGCGCCGGCGGGCACGTCGGTGCGCGAGCTCATCACGCGCTTCCACGAGCACGCGTTCGCCAAGAGCTACGCGGCGTTCGCGAGCCGCGCGAGCCTGCTGGCCATGCGCCCGCGCGCGCCGGGCGACCGCGCGCTCCACGAGGTGGCGCTCACGACGCTGGACGACGTGCGCGACGCCGAGGTGCTCGTGTACAAGCCGTGCGAGGAGCTGCGCGCGCTCGTGGAGCAGGGCTGCATCACGCCCGTGCTGCCGCCGCGCGCGCGCGCGCCGCCGCCGGCGCCGCTCGCGGCCTCGCCGTCCATGAAGCGCAAGGGCCGCTGCGCGTCCGTGGCCAACAGCAGCGAGCGCGTGCACCGGTACGCGCCGCTGCTCGAGAAGATGGACGTGTCGCCGCGCGAGCGCGCGCTCATCAACGACCGCCTGCTCGGCGGCGACGCGCAGGTCGTGGACGCCATGGAGCAGTTCGCCGCGCACCGCGACGCCGAGCGCGTGCGCCGCGCGCTGGGCAAGACCGCGGCCACGTCGCCCGTCGTGAGCGTCGACCACCTCATGGACACGCTGTCGTCGCTCGAGATGCAGTCGCCCGCGGGCGTCCACCTGTACGACCAGCGCGCCATCCAGCACCACGCCAACCCGTTTGTGCTGGCCGCCAGCGCGTCCTCGACGCCCCGGCAGACCCAGACGGCCACGCCCACGCACGCGTCGGCGCCGCCGACGCCGCAGCGGCCGTCCATGATGATGATGATGCCCGGCCTGGACGACCACGACATGATGATGCCGTCGGCGCTCCCGGCGTTCAACCCGTTCATGGTCCATGCGTCGCCCGCGTCGTCGACATCGGCATCGACGCCCACGCGGCCGCCGCGGAACCGCACGCCCAAGAAGGACAAGGCGGCGCGCCCGAGCCTGCTCTTCGACGACTCGGCGCTGACCGAGAACGCGCCCTCGGTGTTCCTCCACTCGATCAAGGAAAAGGCCACGCCGCCGGCCGCTCGCATGAGCCTCTCGCTGGACGACCTGGACGCCACATTTGACGAGCTGCAGCCGCAGCTCTTCTCGGTCGCGGCGCTGCTGGACAACGTGCCCGTGGCACGCGATTTCCACGCGCGCTACACGCTCGGCCGCGTGCTCGGCTCGGGCAAGTACTCGGTCGTGAAGCACGCCACGCGCGCGGCCGACGGCGAGGCCGTCGCGGTCAAGATCATCGACAAGCGGCAGATGATGGAGGTGCGCTTCCTCAAGCGCGAGCTCGAGATCATGTTTGCGCTGCGCCACGACGGCGTCGTGCAGCTGCTCGAGCTGTGCGAGACGAACGACGAGCTGTTCCTCGTCATGGAGCTGTGCTCGCAGGAGCTCTTTGAGTACATTGACCGCCACGGCCCGCTCGAGGAGCCGGCGGCGCAGCGCCTGATCGCGCGGCTCGTGGCCACGGTCGCGTACCTCCACGACGAGTGCATCGTGCACCGCGACATCAAGCCCGAGAACATCCTCATCCGCGGCGCCGACGTCTGGGACATCAAGCTCACGGACTTTGGCATCGCGCGCAAGCTCGAGGGAGCCAACCTCATGCTCACGCCGCACGAGTCGCTCTCGGAGGTAGCCAACCTCCACGATCTCAGCAGCAGCGCGTCGCAGGCCGCGGTCCAGTCGCGCGTCCAGAACCGCGTCGCGCGCGCCCACACCAAGTGCGGCACGCGCGACTACGTGGCGCCCGAGGTCATGGGCGGTAAGGGCTACGGCACGGAGGCGGACCTGTGGAGCGTCGGCGTCGTCACGTACGTGCTGCTGAGCGGTTGCGCGCCCGTGTTCCTGCCCACGCAGGACGGCACGAAGAAGGTGTTTTTCTCCGAGGACTGCTGGCATGACCTCTCGAGCGAGGTCAAGCACTTTATCGAGTCGCTGCTCGTGCGCAACCCGGAGGAGCGCAGCACGGCGGTCGAGGCGCTCCAGCACCCGTGGCTTCGCGGGCTCGCGCTGTGAGTGGAGAGAGGTGCCGGAAGCACGGCTGCTCTCTCACTCTCTCTCCTTCTCTTCCTCTGCTCTTTTTAAGATACGCATGTTAAGTATTCACGATCCTAATTAAAATTATTGCCCTCGCGACGTCGCTGCCTCTCGCCTCCTCTGTGCCTGCCCATCCGGCACCGTGTCCTCATCGTCTCGCAAGGGGACCGTTCAAGGGGGAGCTGGAAGGTGTTTGGCAGATGCGGTCACTGTCCTCACTTGTCACCGCCGCTGGAGCCACGCAAACTGGAACGAGTAGTCCGCGCCGACGTGGTCGAGGTTAAAGAGCAGGCTCAGCACAAGGAACGCGGTCATGTTGGCCTGGATGACGCTCGACTGGTGCTCGAGCACGTAGCTGAGCTGGTGGAGCGGCGAGAAGTGCATGCGGCGGCGCAGCACGACGCTGAGCGCGACGAACGACGCGGTCTCGAGCACGAAGAGTGCGCCGATGTTGGCGAGCATGGCGTTCAGCGCGCGCGGCGTGTCCATGGCGCGCGTGTGCGGTAAAACGCGGCGTTGGGCGACAGCCACAGCGACGTGAGGTTCATGCCGTAGAGCCACGGGATGATGCACTCGATGTACTCGCTCAGCCGCAGGAACTCGGACGTGTATAGCATGGCCACGGCCTCGACCAGTACGACTGCCTGCTCGGCCTCGTTGCGCGGACGCAGCATCGATGCCAGGGTCGGTGCATCACTAGCACCACCGACTCTGATCCGGAGCGTGGACGAGCTGCTCGTCATCGTCGTCGCTGAGACCCGCGCGCGACGAAGCCGCCAGCGGCATCGGCTGTGCTTTCTCGCGATCGGACGCGCGGGTCGCACGCTCGCGTCCGAGCGCCGCGCGTGCGGGAAGACGCCCGAGTCGTAAATTCCGTCGAGACGGCGCTCGCCCTCCGGTGAGAGCCCGCAGTGGCGTAGCGAACTGCGCAGGTGGATCGCGCGCAGCTTATCGGCGTGCTCGGGCGAGAGCGAGCTCGTGCGCAGCGTCGACGGATTGTCGCACAGCGCGCGCACGGACGGCATCAGCGCCTGTGCGCGCGTCGGTCTCGCGTAGCAGCCGGGCAAGTGTACGTGTCCGTGTGTGGATCTTCCCCTGGCCCCGGACGGCGTGAACCACGTCGATACCCATTATTGCGGCCGTCGTGAGCGGCGAGGAACTGCTCTGCACGCAGATCACCTGGTATCGCGCTGAAGAACTCGACCGAGAAGATGCTCATGTTGGGAATGAGGTCCCCCCAGTCCGAGATTAACCGCCCGATGAGCTGCCGCAGCAGCAGCTTGAGCAGCGACACGAGCAGGGTCACGAACGGCTGGTACACTGGTGCGCGCTCGCCCCACTGTGAGGAACACAGCGATGTAGGCCGGGTACACGAACGTCATGAGCGGCACGGAGCACGCAAAGAGACAAAAGTAGACGCACCGCCAGGCCACGGCACGGTTCAAACGATGAAGATGCCGAGCCCGAGCCGCTCGACGAGGAAGACCCAATTGGCGCGCCAGCCGGCGTCCGCGGGCTGCAGCGGCGGCATCTCGTACGCGATGACGATGAACAGCGGCACGAGCGGTGTGACGAAGACGACACGCAGCACGTGCGTGAATGACTTGATCCGCGTGTATTCTTCGAGCGCGAGGATGCGCTCGACCGAGTACTTGTGGTGCCCCAGTAGGGGCAGTGGGATCCGCAACGACGACGAGCGGCGTCACAAGGAAAGGTGTGACGGCATGGACGACGAGGTGGCATAGCGATGCGGAGGGCACAGTGCGATCGACGTGATCTGCATAGGCACGCGATCCGAGAATGGGGCATTCGGACAGCTACTGGAAGCGACTTTGCGTTCGCAATCTTGAGCGGGGGTCTATTCTCAGCAGCTTCTGCGTGGTCCTCTGGCTGACACGAATCCATTTGAAGTCAACAAGCTGAGCTAACAAGTGTGCCATTGGTGCGGAGTCGCATCATAGCGAATTCCGAAGACAAGATCTCAGCCGGGCCCGTTCTGTGCGAGACAAAAACGCCCAGGGTTTCTCAGCAAAATGGCTACATTCACTCTGCACATGGCTACATTACAACTGTAGCCATTATACCGGTCTCTGTACCGGTTCCTCGTGAGTTTGAAACTGATCCACAGTCGAAACGGCAAGCAGCATCAGTCCTTCATGCGAATGGGATTGGGCTCCACTCGCGGCCGAAAATACACCCTTGGATGGGTGAGCAATGAAGGGCCGTTTACATTCCCAAGACACGCACAAGGAAAGCGAGAGCGAGCGGCACGACCTAGAGCACCAGGTGAATCCCGAGCACGATGGCGCAACAGGGAGCGACGCTGCAGAACTACAACAATGAGCTCGTCAAGTGTATTGAGGATCTCCGCGAGAAGCGCGAGGAGGTGAACCGCACGATGCTCAAGGACGAGGAAGAAAAGGCTAAAATCCAGAAGGTAACGGACAGGTGCATGTGTACAGAGGTCCTCGACGTGTCGAGAAGCTGAACGTTTGGGGCTGTGGGCTTGTTGTGCTCAGGACTTGACGATCCTGACGGACCGATTGAGCAAGATCAACGAATCTTTAGCACGCAAGATGCAGGCGCGGACCGAGTACGACCGGACTATCCAGGAGACCGAGGCTGCCTACATGAAGGTCAGTTTGGTATATCGTCGAGACACTTGTGGCTCGAACAGGGATCTGATCGAGTCTTTTGATGCGTGTGACAGATTCTGGAGAGTTCACAAACACTGCTGCATGTGCTCAAGCGCGAGACCGTCCAACTGACCAAGAAGAAACAGACCTCGTCGTAACCTCTCGGTCATAGTATATACGATGATTGCATTTACCCAGGTCTTCTTCGTCCGACGATCCTCGCTATGCTGAGCCCTTTCCCGCTTCCAATAGTCCCTCCTTGGGCTTAACGATGGCGCACTTCCTTGGTGACGGGGTCGACCACGAGTGCCGGTCGACGGTCTTTTCCGCGACGCTCCCGGCCGAAGCAGGTAGGCAAGTTACCCGCCGTGCCAGCGCTCACGACGTCCACGCAGTGTTGCACCTTGCGGAGCTGGTGAGCGAGCAAATACTGATCGCAATTCCTCGCAACGAGTTCGTCGTAGTACGTGTTGACCTCAAGCTCGATTTCCTAAGAAACACCACGGTAGTTTTAGTCTTGGCGAAGATAAGTCAATCTGGCCAACGAAGCAAGCATCTTACCTTGAGCGCGTTGTCAGTCGCCGCCGCTGAAGCATGGCTCAGTCGGAACTGCGGTGCCCGGAGCGGGTAGTCGGGTGCGATCTGAATGACGGCGTCGACTTGGAGCTTATCATTCTTCAGCAAGACTCGGAAGAATTGGCTACCAGTGTAGTTCGTCTTGAAAAGACCAAGAACATCAGCCTTTGGATGAGCTACTTCCTTCCATCCCGAAAGCTTCGTCTTGATTTCCGCCGGGAAGTGACGGGCAAACGATGGGTGAACAGGCGCATGGGCAGCACCCTTGGAGAAAGACGTAAGGTGGCGACGAAGTTGAGTGGTCCCTGTCAAGCGCTTGATCAACTGCTGCAAAACGTTGCGAACCGAAGGTTCAGGGCGATACTGAGGTCTGGCCTCCGTAGAATGGCGTTGCAGTGGGTGCAACCCACAGACCCACTGCGCCCAGTGGTACGGACGACATGCCGTAGCGTCGAAAGGGAACGTGACCTCAGCGCTCGCCTCGTCGGCGGCAAACTTGTACTCGGTCGCATGGTTTGCCAGCTCTAGGCCATCGTCACCAGGGAACAAGCTGGTCAAAATGTGCTTGCCAAGGTTCGATGGAGACACCACCTCGGCAGTGACAACTTGAGCCGTGGGAAAGTACTGGAACATAATCGCAAACTCCTTCGTCTCCTCGCCCTGGACCTCGTCATCAATGGCGAGAGAAAGCTTAAGCAGCACAGCCTTTTCGGCGCAGCGCCACAAGTCCTTCGCCTCCGTATCGACGGCATCTTCATCAAAGACGCCGTCATTGTCGTCGTCGTTTGCGATCTTCACTTCACTCATCTCCTTGATTATCAAGGCAGGCGTCGCTGCTGAAGCTTCGACGATAGCACCCTCTTCTTCTAGTTGACCGTTGGCGTCAAAAATCTCGCCGCTCTCTGTCGGACGTGCTCGACCAAGCGACGGGGAACGAGAGGGCGCCTTGGACGCCGTGCCCGCGTCGCGCTGCTTTGCAGTGGAAGGCGAACGCGATGGACCCTTCAGCCGCTTGGACGCCGGCGGCTCGATGGACTCGACCTGGTCAGTGCCTCGGATACGCCCACCTGCACTAAGGGCACTGGGGAACTCGCGCTTCTTGACGCGTAAGGCAGCGCTCTTGAGCCCCTTCGCGTCCACGATCGAAACTTGCATCTGCTTGCGGCACCCGCTCGCAGTTTGGTAAGCTTCCAACTCGCAAAAGAGCGTGTACAGCGGCGCGGCGAGCTGCGCGCTGGCTTCGTGCTGGAGCCGAAGCGTCGCCGACACGGGCTTGCTCATATACTTTTGGAGTCCTCCTGTCGAGTCTTCGATCGTGTCGAGCTGGCTGCGCAGGCCATCCAAGAAGGCCTGCTTCCGGTGAGTGGCCGCCTCCACGACCTCGATCTTGGCCCTGACTTCCTTCACTTGGGCCACCATCCTGTCCACCAAACCGACCGTTATTCGACCCATTTACCCACCGATTACAACGCCCTACCACCCCAAACGCACCGCTTGCGGGTCTCCAGCTCCTGCGTGAGCTGGTCGAGGTGCTGGCGGTGGACGTCGGCGTCCACGATGATCGGGATCGCGCCGCTCGCAAACTCGATGCGGTCCATCTCGGTGGTCAGGAAGCCCTTGCAGCGCCGGATCTCGCGCACCAAGTGATCCTTCTCGTAGAGCAGGTTCTGCAGCTGCAGCTGGTGCGTCTCGACCACGTCCTTTTGCTCCTGCACGCGCGTCTTCCACTCGTCGCCGGCGAGGAACGTGTCGCGCAGCCCGGCCTTCATGGCGCTCAGCAGCACCACGGCCTGCCAGCGCTGCTGCTTGAGCTGCGCCTTGTCGATCTTCCCGGCGGCGTGGGCCGCCTCAAGATCCTCTAGGATGCCGCGCAGCGACGCGCACGCCTCCTTCAGCTGCCGCAGCGGCGCGACGCGCGGCGCCGCGGCGCCCCCGTTCTCGGCGCCTCCGCCCATTTTCAGCTTCTGGGGGGAGGAGGAAACCCGCTTCACGCAACATCACGGGCAGCCCCTTCAAGCAACATCCGAATGTAGTACTGTGAAACCTGTACTGAGCACTAATCTGTTGGCGGTGTCTTTGGATGAACGTATTGTGTATTGGAGGTTTTGTAATGTCGCGCGAAGGTACGGCTTGGCGAGAGCCACTGGTCCGTCCGCTAGATTGGATCAACCGGGAACGAGTGACCACCATGCTCCAGCGCTTCGTGACCCGCGCCGCGGCGCTGCGCGCCCCCGTGGCCGCGCGCGGCTTCGCCGCCAAGGCCGACGCCGTCGAGGACGTGCTGCGCCCCATCCACTTTGAGCAGGACGAGCAGGTGCGTCTATTCTTTGTGCTATCCCGCGCTGCGCGGCGCCGAATGGTGATCCCAGGATGGCGGGATGGCGAGCACTCCCTGACGCGCGCCTGTGGGTTGATGCTGCTCTATAGGACGCTGCGTCGCGTCCGTTCCGTATTGTCGGCGTGCGCGACGTCGAGGTCGCGGACTGGGAGTACCCGACGCGCAACGAGGCCGACTTCAAGAACAAGAAGCGCGCGCTGCGCAACCGTTTCCAGCACCCGAACTTCATCAGCCTCTGGGTCGACGACCTCAAGAAGACGGAGGAGTACCTGCACAGCCAGAAGGTGCCGCTCACGGGCGAGGGCGTCGTGGCCGGCCCGGAGGGCCACGACGTGCTCGTGATCCCGCCGAGCGAGGACGGCAGCAGCATCGAGTTCTTCAACCTGTGCGACAACCCGACGCTCGTGGAGCTCGTGCAGGCCACCGAGGAGGTCATCAAGGAGTTCAACGCCGAGGACGACGAGGAATAGAGAGACAGCGTTCCATTGCACTGAGTGTTTTGTGCCTCCCTCCTGCGTAGGTCAGTAGCGTCGGGGAGGGCTGGTGGTATTTTTTTTCCCGTTGTGTACCATAGTGACCCGTCGCGAGCCGATCCGCAAGCGCCAAACCGTGGCAATAGACACTCAATCAAGTCCATTGAGCTCATCCCACGTGCGAGAAGATCCGAAGCGCGGCCACGCCCTCGCACGGGCGCACTCTAACGATGGCACCCCGTATGTCACTAGCGTCGCGTGTTGTTCAGCTGGGGTTGAATGTGATGTCACTGTTGTGGGGAATGACCCACACGGTGTGTTCGCCCCGCCAAAAAGAAACACCATTCAAACCGAAAATGGACCGGCGTGATGACGCGGCGCCGGCGACGCCGCTCGCAGCGCCACGGCGGCGGCGGCGGCGTTCGAGCGGCGAAGGCGACGACGCGGCGCTAGACGCGATGCTGAGCGAGCTGGGCATCCCGACGAGCGACCCCAAGAAGAAGAAGAACAGGAAGAAGACGAGCCACGCGACGACCAACCCCAACGAGGTGATCGAGCTGATCACGCCGCCGCGGCCGCCTGGGCGCAGAACAGCGGCTACAGCGAACGGCGCGATCAGTGGAGAGGGCAAGACGGATGAAGACGCTCCTACTGGGAGTCGCGAGGACAGCATTTTGGATCTCACGACGCCCACGCCCCCGTCGTCCGGGAAGCGTACGCGCCGGGAGTCGCCGCGCAAGTCACGCCAGAGCATCGTGAACCTGCTTTCCCCGGACGGCTCGGAGGCAACCGAATCGGACGATCCAGGGCTACTGCCAGTGGAAACTGTGGAAGCTCGACCAAGAGAGAGTGGGTCCGAGGTCCGGCCGCGCAACCTGCTCGCCTCACTCGAGCGTGATGAGGAAACGAAAGGCAGTGACGAAGAGAGTGAGGACGAGCGCATCTTGCGCGCCATCACGGAGACACAGACGGGGATTCAGAGGCGTCCAGCACCATGGTCAGGCACAGCAATGCGGTGTGAGGCGCGCGTTGAGGCGGTCCGAGCACCCACCACACCCTCGCGTGACTGGAATCGACTCGACTCGCGAAGCGACGAGGACAGCGGCAACGCGTCCAGCCGCCCACTAACGAAGAAGCGAGCACGGCAGAAGAAGAAAGCAGCCCCGACCAAGCCAGTGAAGGAGGTTGTGCTTGCAGCTATCGCACTTGAAAAGCGCCTCGCGGCCTCGCCGGTCGGAGAAGCGATCAAAGCGGCGCTCGAGGGCAACTCATACAACAACAAACCAGTACCGTTCGTGCTGGAACCGGCCTTCGAAAGCGAACTGAACGTGATCCAGTTTGTGCGGCGAGGAGGGTCTGTTGGTGCTAGTGGCGAGGAGCAGGTGGAGGATTCGAGCCGATACGTTATCGCGATGCATTACCCGGCCGAGGCATTCCTCGATCTGCTCACGGACCACGGTTACGATGCACTTGTGGGTGCCGTGAGGTGGCTAAGTGAAGAACCCCTCTATATCAACCGAAAAAAATCCGTGGCGTGGGGGTCGGTCGTGCTACTCGTTGAAGGGATGGACCGAGCGCTTATTGCCCGATCCAAGAAGAGCAAGGCAAAAAGCAAACACTCAGCGCAGTCCAGTGAGGCGCCGACGGCGGTGCCTTTGGCTATCACTTTCACTGACCTCCACCAGCTCGCATTCCGATTATTCATGGACACGTCGGTTCACACAAAGGTACATCACTCAGTGGGTTCTCCATCTCTTGACGTACGGTACTGATATTCTCATACGTAAATGGCCAACCACAGTTCACGTGCGACTTGGAGGCCACCGCATCGTACGTGGCGCTCCTCACGCGAGAGATCATCGTCGCCGCTGTGAAGCAATCCAGCCAAGAGGAGTTTCTCGAGAGCGTGCCACGCATACATTCGTTCCGCGTTCTCCCCGGTTCCGGTAGCACGCTCAACCAGTTTGCGAATACGTGGCTGCGGATGCTCCAGATGATTCCAGGCGTCAGCGAAGACCGCGCGCAAAGCGTACTGGACCATTTCCCAACATTCCAGAGCCTGTTGCGCGCCTACAACGACCCCTCGCGTTCCACCGAGGAGAAAGAAGAGCTGCTCGCGGACAAACTCCACGGCTCGCGCATGGAAAGCGCTCTCTCGCGGCGCATCTACAAGGTGTTTAGTGCGTGGAACGAGCGCGGCTCCATATAAACGTCCGAGTGGAATCACCTCCCGACCGTCGCAGTCGATGATGTCTCTCCTTCTGTAATAGTGTATGTGTTGTGCTTGCTGTGCGTTTCGCTTGTGTTGGTGATTCCACACCGCTGCTTGTTTGGGACGGTTAGCTCTCCACAAAACCCGTGGTTACCTGGCTGGATGAAGGCCCCCCCCCCCCCCCCTCCCCCCTACAAACCCCTCCGCTCCCTACTGTGTTCGTCAACCGCCGCTGACAGCGCGTTCGACGAGTCACGATGATTGCGCTCTCTGGAGCCATCTCCCTCGCGTGTTGGCGTCACTTTGCCAGCGTCCAGTGCATTGCGGATCGTGTCATCATGATGGATTCTTCCATTTTGCGATCCGATCCAGGGCGTGCTGTCGCACACACGGCATCATCAAGTCAACGCCATCCTACGCCATGATGACGTGGGTACGCGCCATGTAGCCACACTACGAGGCGCTGCCGTGCGACAGACTCGACGACGTGACTCATCCGCCGCACCCATCGTGGGCGTAGATGCGCTTGTTGTCGCATTCTCCTGATCAACACTCTGCTCTCTCTCCGCTTGATCGCTGGTGTTCTTTCTCTTGGTGAAAGGGCTCCGCTTGCCCCCAGAACTTCGGACCATAACCCTCCATGTCACAGTGCGTACCCCTTCGTAAGTAACCACTTCCCCAGCAGGTCAGATCCTGTATCGTGTTGGGCACTATATCGTATCTCACAGTATCTGAGAAGGGCCACATTGAGTCAATTGTCGTATTCTATATCCAAAGACGCTGGAATAAAACCGAGTACTGTCTTGACAAAATATCGGATGATGAAGGTGATAGGACAATGTTTACGCTGGGGATCGATGGCAGCCAGTTTCCGCCAGGCCGAGCGTTTTCTCGGGCACATGGGGGCGGCTCTCTGATTGCGGCTGATAAGACCCCAGCCAATCCTCGCAATCGACGCGCTCTCTGTCGTGCGGTGTACATATAGCGGCTCTCCGCTCCCACCGTGTCGGCCACTGCTTCGGGACGTGTCACTTCCCGATCCGACGCCCCCAGCGAGCGCTCGCCGCTGCAGTCGCCGTCTTATTCCAGGAGCTCCGCGGTCTCCGTATCCGATCTAGTACCCCACGCTCGCTCGACGACCATGGCGTTCGCGCGCTACCAGCTGCGTGACCGCGCCAACTTTATCAACTATGTCAAGATCGAGCTCGAGCTCCTGAAGAAGGAGTGGAAGATCATCCTGCCCTGCGTCATCATGCAGTGTACGTCGCGCTGCGTGGCCTAGAGTGTTGCTCGAGCTCGTTTCTGATGATGCCGAGGGTTGTGTGGGTTTCTTGTAGACGTCCACGGCGTGTTCCACAACGTCGCCTACTGGATCCAGGGTAACAAGCTCTCGGACGCGCAGCGCGTGACGCTCCACGATCTTGGCTTCTCGCTCATGCCCGAGCTGACGTACGTTCAGCCTACTCGGAGGCGGCCCCTGTCGCGTTTGAACCCACTCGCTGACGTTTCGCTCGTTTGTTAAACCACAGCGGTACGGCGTCGCACCTGTCCGAGTACTTTGTGTTCGGCCTGATCTTCGCGCCGGCCATCCTGCTCGTGCTCTCTGTGCCGCTCTTCCGCCAGAACCCGAAGAAGCCGCGTTACATGGTGATTATCCTGAAGCGAGTGCTGTTCCACATCAGTGTGGCGCTCGCATTCCGCATCATCTCGTTCCTGGTTACGGCACTGCCATCGCCGGCGGCCCACTGCCGCCTCGAGTTCGACGAGGCCTGCGTCGCGCAGAACCCGAACGACACGCTGCGCTGTGTGATCCCGAATCCGGATTTCAAGCCCCCGGGAACGAGCGAGATCTTCTCCAACATGGACGCGCTCAACGGTACGATCACACTGGCGGTCTTGAATATGGAGACTCGATGACTGACTTGTTGTGAATGCTTTGGCAGGCTGTGGTGATCTGATGTTCAGCTCGCACACGATCTACACGCTCTCCTTCATCCTCACCGTCAGCAAGTACTGGTGGAACAAGTACCTCTTCACGGTCATGATCTGCGTCCAGATCGCGATCGCCTTCCTCATCGTCGCCTCGCGCAAGCACTACACGCTGGACGTGTTCTCGGCGCTGTACATCGTGCCGCTGCTCTGGTTCACGCACGAGGCGTACTTCCGCGACATCAACCACAAGGATGTGCAGATCAACGCGAAGTCGATCCACGAGTTTTACGGCGTGGACATTTCGGAGGATTTGGATATGACGACGCCTGTGGTGGACCAGGGCGTGGATGTGGAGCTTGGTCAGCCGACGACGCCTGGCACGGGCAGCTCGAATGCGCCGTTTGAGCGCAAAAACTCCATGTGACTCGCGCCCGCACGGAGCATCACGGACTACAGCGATCGCAACAGCCTGCTGGGCTCGCCGCACACGAGCAAGGCGGTGGACGTGTAGTAGCCAGTAGGTTTCTTCAGCCGCTGCTACTACAGGTGTTGCGATAGTCGATCGTTAGTCCTCTATGTGATCTCCGTGTGCACACACAAGCTTGCGGGGGCTCGCTCTGATCGGAAACTGCCGTCATAGACAGAGAGAAGAGCGACTGCCCCTGGCGCGAGGCGAAGCAAGCCTCGCGAACCATTCGTACGGTAGCACACGCCCAACATACAAATAGATGAATTGTTTTTTTTTCCTGCACAGGAGGCTGCGACACGTGCTGAGTGGTGGGATCTCGAGTGGGTGTACAGACCCATCTCCAGCGCCAGACGGATAGTATCCGGGATACTGGGTCTCTTATCCGCCGTCCTCGCGGCTTTATTCGTTGTCGACCCTTCGTCTGCCTTCTTTTTTAATCCCGGCACTTGCGACAGGTTAGTCGAAACCAGCAGTCCGTCACAATCGCATTCTCCTCATCGCGGTGCCTCGACAGCATGCCGGTGTTCCAGCACCTGAAGCTGCGCGATCGCGCCAACCTCCTCAAGTACGTGAAGATCGAGCTGCAGCTCGTGAAGAAGGAATGGAAGATACTGCTGCCGTGCGTCATCATGCAGTGTACGTGTGCCTGCATCCCTTGGTCTATTCGTCGGTACCGAAAGCTCACGGAACATGTTTGAATTGCGAGCAGACATCCACGGTGTGTTCCACAACGTCGCGTACTGGATCCAGGGCAACAAGCTGTCGACCGAGCAGCGCGTAGCGCTCTATGACCTGGGCTTTGAGCTCATGCCGGAGCTTAGGTGCGTTTGGTCTCCATTTCGCGTGGCCGCCTCGTGGCTGTTGACTAATCCATCACCATTGTCTGCACTGAGCAGCGAAACCAACTCGCATTTATCCGAGTACTTCGTCTTCGGCCTAATCTTCGCGCCGGCCATTTTGCTCGTGCTCTCGATCCCGCTCTTCCGCCAGAACCCGAAGCAGCCGCGCTACATGGCGATTATCCTGAAGCGAGTGCTGTTCCACATCAGCGTCGCGCTGGTGTTCCGCATCGTCTCGTTCTTAGTGACGGCGCTGCCCGGTTCGGCGCGTCAGTGCCGCCTCAACTTTGATGACGCTTGCGTCGCGCAGAATCCGAACGACACACTCCGTTGTGTGGTCCCGAACCCGGAGTTCATTCCGCCAAACACGGGCGAGCTGTTCAGCCGATTGGACGCGCTGAAGGGTGCGTACATTGGGTTGTGTGTATTCAGCTAGATTGTGGACGAGGCACTGATGGACCATATCTTGTTGCTTGAAACAGGCTGCGGCGATCTGATGTTCAGCTCGCACACGATCTACACGCTCTCCTTCATCCTCACCGTCAGCAAGTACTGGTGGAACAAGTACCTCTTCACGGTCATGATCTGCGTCCAGATCGCGATCGCCTTCCTCATCGTCGCCTCGCGCAAGCACTACACGCTGGACGTGTTCTCGGCGCTGTACATCGTGCCGCTGCTCTGGTTCACGCACGAGGCGTACTTCCGCGACATCAACCACAAGGATGTGCAGATCAACGCGAAGTCGATCCACGAGTTTTACGGCGTGGACATTTCGGAGGATTTGGATATGACGACGCCTGTGGTGGACCAGGGCGTGGATGCGGAGCTGGGTGCGCCAACGACGCCCAGCACGGGAAACTCCACAGCCCCGTTTCAGCTGCACGATGATAAGCACTGAAGCTAAAAGGCCGCTTAGTACGGCCAAGCCATACTTGCTTGCGGAGCCTCTCCTGTGCGATCATACATATCTAAGATACGAAACGAGCTATGACCATTTACAAACGGCATTGGAGTAAACTTGCCTTCTATTAGGCTGGGTTAGAGAGGCCTGCCCTGAAGCCGAAGAGACAACAGTCAACAAGGCGGCAGGCCGAAGAGACATGCCGCCTTGTTGACTGTTGGCATAATCGGCGGGGTGCACGGTGTTGGTCTCCGTCCAGCATTCGGGAGCCACAGCAATGACTCAATGTGAATAAGTGATATCCGATCCTCAGGTTTTACTTAGCTTATATTGGCAAAAATACTCTCAAATTGTCATTTGGAGCGATGCTCAGATCCCTTCGGTGGCTTCGTCCTCTCTTTGCGGAATGTTGGTCGATTGGCCTCCCTGCTCAGGTAGTGATCATCGTCGAAGCCGCGAAGAGCAAGGAACGTGGGGATCCATCTCTCTCACTTCGCATTCTCCGTCTCACCACCATGCGGGCAAGTTCGACGCGCTCCTCGGCGGGCGACCAGGGCAAGACGCGGCCGCTGCAGCCGCCGCCGCCGCCGCGCTTCCTCAAGTCTACCTCGTCGCAGATCCTTGCGGTCGTCTGCGCGCCGTTCGTGCTGCTGCTGCTCGCGCTTTGGGGGCTGCTGGGCTTTCTATTCCGACTCTCGAGCGTCGTGGTCGCGGCCGCGAGCGTCGCGCTCACCTGGGCGCTGTTCCTCACGATGCCCGGCTTCCACACTGGGCTGCTCGACTGGCCCATCGTGTTCACGGTCGGCTACGCCGCGATCGTGTTCGCCAAGTCCACGCCCAAGCTCGTGCCGCTCGGCGTGTGGTTCGCGCTTGCGGTCTACGCGATCGTGCGTGACGCGCTGTACGATGCCGACCATGACAAGACGCGCCGACTGCTCACGGCACTGACGGTGCTGGGCTGCGTGCTGCCGCTCTGGGTGGCGATCTGCCGGCTGCGGCTGTGGGTGCCCGCCGACGAGAAGACGCTTGAGCAAGTCGAGAAGAAGATCTACCAAAAGTACATCGTCACGGACCACACTACCCAGGTCGTCGCTGGGTTGGGCACAGTTCACGTGCCGTATTGTGGCGACGCGTCGCGCCTGCCGCCACGCACGCTCGTCCTCATCCACGGCTACGCCGCCGGCAACGCGTTTTGGGCAGCGGTACGCTTGAGTAGGTCTCACGAGTATCGTTTTCGTTGGGGATTTCTCACACGATTTGTGTTTTTGTACCCTGCAGAACCTCCAAACGCTTGCCAAGTTCTTCAACGTGGTGCGTCTCACTTCTCTCTGTTGGCGATATCTCTCTGAAGTGGTCCTTACGGTTCTTTATGCTGCTCTTTACCAGTATGCTGTCGAGTGGAAGGGTATCGGTCGCTCGATCCGTCCCCGATTCAGTCCCAAGACGGTATGACAAGCATATCCACTTCGATTGATGCAATGCGTGTGACGCACTAACGCAATTCTTCCGCCTTCCCCACAGGACCTAGAGAAGGACGATTTCTTCGTCGAGGCGCTCGAGGAGTGGCGCCGCGCCATGCAGCTCGACCGCTTCATTATCTGCTGCCACTCAATGGGCGTACGTAATGTCGTTTGGTGGAGCGGGGTATGCCTTTAACCTCACCGGTGGTGTGTTCTTGTCGGCATGTAGTCCATTTACTCGTCCTACTACGTTGAAAAGTACGCGCAGCACGTTGAGCATCTCATCCTCGTGTCACCGGCAGGTGTCGCGCTCTCAGGGAAGCGCGACGAAGAGCTCTTCTGGGGAATCCAACTCGCGGCCAAGTACTACATCACGCCGATGAGCATCATCCGCTTCTGCGGACCGTTTGGGCTCTCGATGATGCAGTGGATCCTGCGGCGCCGCATCATGTGGGTTCCGGAGACCAACATCATCCGCTCAGGTGACATGGACTTCGACGATATCTCGCTCTACTGCTACCACAACTGGGCGCTCAAGTCGTCCGGAGACAGAGCGCTGTACACACATCTTCACCCGGGCGCACTCGCCTCGCGTCGTCCACTGGACGATATTTTCACTCCCGAGAACGTCAAAGTACCGCTGACCTTCCTGTTCGGCGGTGGCGGCGACTGGATGCCCAGTGAGCGCGCGCAGGCGATTGTGCGCGCCCTCGAAAAGACCCACTACGCTGTGTTCCGGCTCGTGCCCCTCGCCGGCCACCAAGTGTTCATGGACAACCCGACTGACTTCAACCAAATGGTTATCGACGCTGTCCACGAACACGAGCGTGCGATCGCGAGCGGCCTCACGACCACCCACCACGCGTACCATTAGAGAAGAACTACAGTAAGTGTTGGCAGGGGGAAGACCTGAAATATGACTACATAATGCCTGAACTCCAGCTGAACGCCGGGAGTTGATCTCAGTGTGACCAGAGAACCTCCTACTGTAGGGCATGCGCACCGAGCGTTCGATGTGATTGGCGTTTGTGCGCTCGTGGGGTTCACGCTGGGCATGGCTCCTGTCCTCGAGAGCCGCCATATCGCGATACGTTGTTGGTGATGGTCTGCTCCAAATACGGGAAGGCAGCAGCGCAACATGCAGAGCGTGAGATCGGTGAGATCGCACGCCGCGACGGCATGACCCGGCGTGTTTGCAACAAGCGACAGGCGAGAAACCGCTTCGCCTCGGCACGCCATCGGAACGTTCGCTCGCGTCGAATAGATCCCAGGCTGACGCCGCGCAAACCTCTGCTCAACGCCGCTCGCGCATCTCAGCCGCCACGTAACCAGTGGCATTGGCCTAGCAGACACTCAGCAAGTTCTCAGTGAGAATCTCACGGGGCCACTCGAAACGTGAGGGGCGGCGAGTCGACGAGCGCACATACTGTACCATGCCACAGGACGCACGGGCATATCAGGCAGAAGCACGTTCCAGTTGATTAGCAGTCAATCACGATCGTCGATGCCCGACAGGTAAAGGCCCGACGAGCACGATGATGGTGAGCAACGCCAGCGAGAGCTTCCCGGCAACTATCCTGTGCGTTCTCTCCGTCTTGGCGATCGCACCGTTAGCACACGCGAGCAGCCGGCGCCGCCATCGCTTCGCTTGATTCCCGCCGAGAAAGACGGCATCCCGTCATCGCTCCACCCAGTGATGCCGTGCTTCGCTCGCACGGGCAAAAAAAGCATGGGAACCATGTGGAAAGGTGGCTATCACCCGCGACCGACTCGAACGGTAGGTGGCCATTCTCGCATTTGCCCCCACGAGTCCAAGTCCTCGCTCTCCAGCCATCCCCAAGAACCCAACGGTCATGCAGCTTATCAACGCCTTCCCCGCTGCGCTGCTGCTCGCGGTCGCGTCGCTCGCCAGCGCCGACGACGCGTTCCCGATCGACGAAGTCGAAATCGAGCACCAAGAGGTCGAGGTTAACGCTTTCTACTCGGCGCTCGCCATCACCTCGGTCAGCGACGCGCGCAACTTTGTGGACCCGGAACTGCGCCCCATCTGCGTGCAGCAAGTCACGCGCGTGCGCGAGGCCGTGTTCAACGAGACACGCGACGTGTATGTCGAGGTGAGTGGCTGCTCGATTGGCAAGCCGCGCGGCGCGTGCGACGCATCGGCCCAGTGCCAAGCCGCGCCGTTCGAGATCCACCTCGTCGGCCCAGAGGTCGCACCGGGCTTCGACCCGGAGGCGGCGCTGCGCCTCGGCCGGGGCGTCGAGTCTCCCTACAAGGTCCGTTCGATCGGCTTGCTCTTGTAAGCGAGGCTCATCTCGGCAACACAGTACGGGGCTGGGCTACCCTCCTGCCGTCCATCTTCTTGTTTCCAATTATTAAACTTCAACACTCTATCTTGCGTTCGCGTGCTTTCCCGTCGTCAGTTTGCCTTCGTATCATTCTTGTCTGCGTGCTGCGCTCCACGCTTTCGCGCCAAGTTGCCGTGGCGGCAGCAAGCTGAAGTGAGACGGTTGCTGCACAGTTGTATCCGATACGGCCGTGGACGTGGATACAGGTTGCAGTCGTGTCACATTTTGTGAAGGCAGCCAGTTGAGAATCTGCCTTCAGCGCCAAAAGGCGCTCAGCGTGGGAGCACTTCCCAAGTCCGCTTCTCTCTCACACGCTCGCCAGGAGGGCGAGACGCTAGTGTGTTTCTGGTTGCAGTCCACGTGTGCGAGCTGTAGACGAAACCAGCACGTGCGAGAGAGAAGCGCCGGCGTATTGCACAGCAGGGATCGTCAAACCGAGGTTTTTACTGGTTGATACGCTTTTTACAAGAGTTTATACGTTCTTAGGTTTTTAGTCCGGTTTTTTCTCAACATTTCATAGGATATCAGATCAGGGATCACTGGAGTTCTTCCCAACGACGAACATGTCATGAGTAGTTCTCGTCGAGAACCGGTTGCCCGGCCCTCGCGCGGCAGCGGCTGGCTGGCGCACGCCACAAGGACAAGCACGCGCATCGAGTACAAGCAGCAGCGCCAGCAGCACCAGTTGCAGGGAGGCCACAGTAGTAAAAGCAGCAGCAGCAGGAGTGCCAGAAGAGAGGCGGCGGGGCGCACGCGGATGCCGATCAGTGGCGGCGGACGACGTGGAGATGGAGACGGCGGCCCTCCCCGGACGCGCAGGCCCGTCGCGCCCACAACGTCCGTCCACATCCCGAAGACGCCCGGCCGCAACTTCGCGTACGAGCGCATTCCGTGCGCTTGGCACAGCCCCTGAGACGCTAAAGTGTGTGTGTTGGAGCTATTCGTACCACCGGCAGCGGCGCTGATCTCGACAAGTAATTCGTCCACACGGTCGTCACGCAGTTTGGCGACGCGCAGTATGAGGAGGTCGCGTCGTTAGAGGTGTATTCTTTGTGCGGTTTGTGGTACATGGCACCGCGTGGGCCAAACTGACAAGAGTTGGCGTGACAGATCCAGCTCGAGGAGCTCCAGGGCAAGTTCTTCGCCAAGCAGATGCAGCAGAACGTGATGGAGAAGCTAATGCAGGTGGAGCGCGAGAACAATCTGCGCGGCACGCTGGCGATGCAGGACCGCGTACAGACGAGCTACCGCAAGTGCCGCGGTGAGCTGAACGCGGTCGTGAGCGTCGCCTCCACATCGCCAAGATCGGTGAGCTCGTGGTCGTGGCTGCGCGTGATGTCGTTGGCGAGCATCTGTTCGCCAATACAGCATACAGCTCCAAAGCGCCGCCATTACCGCCGACGAAAACCAGGTAGAACCGCATATTCGACGTGCCACACGCATGGCCGAAGCAAAGGATCACCAGGGCGTGAGTGTCGCCACGGCGGATATGTATTTGTGAATGCGCAGTCGGAAGCGTTCTTGCATATTTAAAACAAATGATATGTATTGTTTGTGAAACGTTGCTAAGCTATCCTTGCAGAGTCCGCTATCGAAGGAATTTCTGCGGCCTCTTCATGAGCGAGTGGTGGTTGGCTCAATCGCACGGCGACTGGTTCGAAACAGTTCCTGGAGGCTGATTTTCCACGCTCGTAAGCCCGTCAGGCGGTCCTGTGAGACTGGAGCGTCGTCGTTTTCCGGTAGCGGAACTTTCTCGCGATCAACGAACGGGATCGGTTCGTCGGCGTCAAGCTGCACGGGTCGATGCGCAGACTGGAACTCCTCCTCAACCTCATCGTCAGCAAAAATGTCAGATAAGACGCCTTCCCAAAACTCAAACGTGTCCTCCACGCTGACCGAGGCATCCAGCACATCCTGCTCCTCGGAAACTCCCCCAACATTCACCCTGCGATCTTTAGGATCCACAATCCGATTAGGAATTGTCTTCGGCTTCGCTTCGTTCTTCTTGCGCATGGCGAAGATATGTTGGCGAATGCGATGGAACGCGAGAGACTTGGTGTATGACATGCGATTGCGAGTAGGCGTGTGGATGATGCCAAGATCGCTAAAGAGCCGTTCACAGGGGGCACTATTCGCACCGAAAGACAGTACCACGAGTGCGAGTTTCGCGAGCATGCACCCGTCACGCGTCTCGGCGTCGACCTGCTTCCAGTACGAGAACACGTCGTCGAATTGCGAGGCCTTGGAGCCGGTGAGCTTTCCCGCGGTGTGCTTCTCGAACTCGGAGCGCACGGTGCCCGGATCGCTGGTGACGAACTTGCGACAGTAGTAGGAGATGAAGTAGGAGACGCAAGCGAGGATATACTCGTCATAGTCGGCTCGACAGTTCGCTCGATCGGGGTGGAGGAAAAACGCAGTGAGCAAAAGCGGCTGCTCGAGGGTTCGCCATCGCTTCTCTATGCACTCAACCAGCACGGAGCCGTATCTTGAGTTCTTGGCGAAGCTGTTCAGTATCTTCCCATACATCTCAACGACATCAGCGAGGGTGTTGCGGTCACGTTGCAGCACGTACGACACTTCAGCGAGCGGGTGGATCGTAGCTTCAGCGTCTCGTAGTTTTGCCCAGAAGTCGGCGTCCCCGAAGATGCGAAGGGCTGCTGGAAAATCCGACTCACCGGCGTACACCTCGTAGAAGGTCTCAAGCGCCGTTTTAACGCGAAGAAGCGATGCAAAACACGCTTGCATCGAGTTCCAACGCGTATCGCACAGGGTATAAAATGCCAGTTTCACCCCGCAAATCCGCTCGATCTCTTCTTGGGCTCGAGGTAGCCACACAGCTGAGGCAGAGATGAGCGTTTTCACCACGTTTGCCGCATCGGACGCAATCGTCTTGAAGCTGGTGTTGAGAACAGCTTTGACAAGGTTGTTGATGTCGTGGGCAAAGCACTTGGTGAACGCAATCGATGGCCATCGCAACGCGAGAATTCGTCTTGCCTTTGCACACTGACCAGCATCGTCCGTGATTACCGCGCCTAGCTCCCAGCCGTCCGCTTGAGCTTTGATCATGATCACTTCGAGCCGTTTCGCGACTGCTACCCCGTTGTGGCTCGTGCCCTCCTCGTCGAGAGAGAGGGTTACGACGTGTCCGTGTAGAGAGAGCTGGTAGCCGAGGAGATGGATCTTCGCAGGGTTTTCCCACCCGTCGGACAGTAGGTTTACACGTCCTCGCGTCCACTCTTGGTGCTCCTTGAGGTCCTTGATCGAGTCCTGAAATATCTCGTTCGCGTACTGCTCAATGAAAGTACCGAGAGTCTTCGGCTTCATCAACTTGACGCTGGTGCCAGGGGAGATGACTTCGACAAAATCAAGAAACTCGGGGTTACTCACGAACGTATCCGGCAGTCCAAGCGATGATTGCATCCTTGCGGTCGCACGGTTGAGCACGTCGAGTTGAGGCTTGGTTCACGTTCGATGTTGGACTCGTTGTCGTTTCGCCGGGCTCGGCGATGGGCCTGCGTTCTCCTGCTTCCGCTTCCTTGGGGTTTCGAACCTCTCAGGAGATGTCGCCGGCGCTCTTTGCTTGTCACGTTGTTTGTAGTTCTTGCAGCTGAGAAGATGGTTACGAATACGGTCGATGCGTCCTTGGATCTCATCAGCCGGCAAGCCGCCAAACTCCCGGTGGTTTCGAACACAGTGCTTGCAAGAAACAGTAGCAATAGCAGCGCCACACCTCGGCCTGATGATCACGAACTCGTCCCATTCAGTCGCCTTCGGTCGCCCCATATCGATGAGCTTGATTCGTCAAGATGATCGGGGCACGCGGGAGTTGATGCTGGATCCAAGTTTGAAAAGAGGCGCCGAACCTACGCCTCACGTTCCTCCAACATCCACTGTGAGTTGAAGGACTAGAAGGGTAAATACGTCATCCTGTAAATACCCGTAAATACTCGTGGTGAAAACCCGTGCGGTTTAAACGTCAAAAGTGGAGTTAAAACTAGTTTCAACGTTTTGACGTTGAAACTGTTTGGCGAACCCTGTTGCACAGCACGCTTCCCGCTTCGAAAAGAAACCCAGCGCTCGGAGCGTGGCATGCGCTTGCGGCGGGATTGCAGAAACGCGCCCCACGCGTGCGATTGCGTCTGTCGCATGTTGCGGCTCCATCCTGGGGGCGCGGGAAAACGGCGGGAGTGACGCCAGGGAGGATGCGACGGGACTGTCGGTGTGGCCGCTCGTGTATTGTAGGTGAGTTGCAAGTGGGCGCGTGATGTAGGTGATAGCGTGGCGTCGTCGACCATGCGAGCATGGCCGTCAACGGTGGGATCTGAGGTCTCCACACGCCGGATGTTCGACACCGGGGCGCGGTCCACTTTATCAATTCACAGAGCTCGCTCCAGACTGGGCGAGTCCAGCGAGTGAACAAAGGGGGCAACCCAGATATCAACTTCTGGGGTGTCGAGTTGACGATGTGTCCCTCCAACTGCCCGTGTTTGCAGCGTCTCTCGCGTGCGCGTGCGTGTGTCCCTCGACGCGCCCGCAGAGACTTCCCGCGCCGCGCAGAGCCGCGCACGTGAGATTTGTTCACGCTTGAAACACATCCAAGCCTTGGATGTGTTTCGCGCTCTTCCCCAATGCCCACGGTCCACGGTCCACACCAAGGGCTCCGAATCTACCAGTAACGCTGGACTAGACGGGGGCATCCCTCCTTCTTTCCCCTCACTGGATTGTGCTGTGACCACTTGAACAGATTATGCGGTTGTGAATCCTGGCCTCGCGCAAAGCCGCCGCCACCGCCGTCCTGAGCCCGCGAGTCCTTTGCTCATTCTCTAATCTTCCTTCCCCAGCTCACAAGCCCTTTCAAGGACCCCTACCAACCACAAGCACCATGCAGCTCGTCCAGACCCTTGCCGCCGCCGCCACTCTTCTGCTCGCCGTGAGCTCGCCCGTCGCGTCGGCCTCCGTGGAGCAGATCGAGCCCACCGAGGTC
Source organism: Pythium rhizo-oryzae (assembly GCA_027475725.1). Classification (NCBI taxonomy): domain Eukaryota; phylum Oomycota; class Peronosporomycetes; order Pythiales; family Pythiaceae; genus Pythium; species Pythium rhizo-oryzae. Next base: position 103,311 of record JAMFLL010000029.1, read on the forward strand.
AAGGTCTCCAACTTTTTCACGGCCGTGGTCGTCACGTCGGTCGCCGACAAGCGCAACTACGCCAACGAGTTCACGCAGCCCATCTGCGTGACCGAGGTCACGCGCGTGCGCGAGGCGCAGTACAACGGCACGCGCGACATGTTCATCGAGGTCAAGGGCTGCTCAATCCCGGCGCCGCGCGGGCTCTGCGGTGCCACGCCCACCTGCCCGGGCTACCCGTTCGAGGTGAACGTCGTGGGCCCGCAGCGCACGCCCGGTTTCGACCCTGTCACGACCATGCTCAAGGGCAAGCCCGTCAAGTCGCCCTACCAGATCCGCTCCATCGGACTGCTGCTCTAAAGATCCTCCATATTCCGCCTCCTCGCCGCGAAGGATGATCGTTCCACACTTCTAAATACACTGAGTTTACCCTGTCTGTGGTTTTGTCTGTGGCGTGTGAAGAGCTGTGAGCTCTTGTAGATCAGGAGTGAGGAGTGAGCTGGAGCCCACGCCGGTAGGCACTGCCAGGTGTCGTATCATGTGCTGTAGCGCGATCCATCGCCTTTGGCGCCTACCGAGGAATCACAGCGCGTACGCAAGAGGAGGAGGTCTTGAGGGTTTGTCAGTGATGGCAGGCGAGTGTGTGGCATCGCTGGCACTGCCAGCAGGCCCTGCAGCGAGGAAGTGGAAGCCCAAGGCACGCTCGCGGCTCGTTCGTGGGACCCTGCGCCCCTGAGATGTACTTACCAACGGGGTACGTGGAGAAGAACCGGCGTATATATCAGGAAGACAGCGGCACACTACTCGTCGACGGCGGTGGGGGGTGGGCCGCGACGCCTGGTGTTTGGCAAGCGGTTGGACCAAAGGCACACGCTTCCATCCTTCCGTTCCCGCCCACCGTCTCTCCCTCACCCCACATATCTTCTACCACATCTTTCTCAGCCTCTTCTAAGCCCGAATCCGGTATCCATCGCGTAATGTTCGCGCTCGCCAGGCGCTATCACGTCACCTTCCGTCTCGAAGCGCTCGCTCGCCCCAGGAGACCTGGGAGCCTCAGCACGCGGGCGTTCGTTGACGAGCATCCGCCTGGTCTCTCCCAATGCGACGCCGACCGCTCCTCCCATCGGCGCGCGTTGCTCTAGTTCACGCATCGACTCGTCCGCGTCGGACTGAACATGGGTGCCAATGTGCAATGGCCCTTTGTATTTTTGCATCCCATGATCTGGGGGTATCTATTCATTTATACAGGTCCTTAGCATATGATGTATTCCGATAGAGGCACATTCTGATTCTGGTGATATCAGCTGTTGTAGGTTCACGCGAGCCCACACTGACTTTCTCTGCCTGCCCGCTCCTTTCCAAGATCGCGCCGCAAGCGATTTTCCATCAATCACATGCCGCCACCAGCGCTCCCAGCTGGCAATTCCGCGCCTTCCGGACGCCAGCGAAGAGGTCCGGACCCGATTCTGTGGGCGCGGGAAGCCCGGCGCATCCCCCTTCAATGCCCGCGGCGCATGGCGCCAGCGGCGGCATGTGCACTGCGCGCCGCCCGCCAGCCGTCGGCTCCATGCGACGCGAGCCGCCCCCGCGCAGTCTTGAATTTCCGTGCTCCCTGACACCCCGACTGCGATCCGAGCCATGCGTCTCTCCTGCTCCTTGGTGCTGGCGGCGGTGGCGGCCGCGGCGGCGGCGGCCCCCGTGGACGGCGCCAACTTCTGCGACCTCATCCGCTGCAGCAGCAAGGTCGAGCCCGTGTGCGCGACCAACGGCGTGTCGTTCGACAACGCCTGCATGTTCCAGATCGCCAAGTGCCACAACGACAAGCTCGCGATCGCGGCCACGGGCCGCTGCGCCACGGCCGTGACCGACAAGCCCGCGTCGGCGGCGCCGGCCACGCCCGTGCCGGTCGCGTCGGTCACGGCGGTGCCCGTGCCGGCGGCGCAGTGCGAGATGATGTGCCTGGACATGGTCGAGCCCGTGTGCGGCTCGGACGGCAAGACCTACAGTAACAAGTGCATGCTCTCGCTCGCCAACTGCAACAACCGCGTCACGGACGCCGGCAGCAAGACCATCACGGTCGTGGCCGAGGGCGAGTGCGCCGCCGCCGAGGGCGGCGACAAGCCCACCGACGCGCCCGTCGTCACGGTCGCGCCCGCGATCACCGAGGGCGCCGCCAAGAAGAACGAGACGAGCGGCGACGCCGACACGAGCGGCAACGCCACCACCGCGCCGCCGCCGCGCGACGACACCGAGCCCGCGCGGTTGTGCGAGATGATGTGCCCCATGTCGTTCCAGCCCGTGTGCGGCTCGGACGGCGTGACGTACGCGAACGCGTGCGAGCTGCGCCGCGCGAGCTGCCAG
>JAMFLL010000030.1:0-103539 GCA_027475725.1 Pythium rhizo-oryzae
AAGCTGCCCGTGGACTACTCGTCGTGCACGGGCAAGTGCATGCTCCGCTTCTACTGGCTCGGCTTCCAGAACGAGGCCTGGCAGGTCTACAGTACGTTGGCGAGTCCCTCATCGTTTTCCCATGGCTGAATGGGTTACTGACGCTTCCGTGTTTTCGCCTCCACAGAGAACTGCATCCCTCTCACCCGTACGAAGTCGCGCTCGATGGACGACGGCGAGGAGTTCGACTTCAGCTACCTCAGCGCCAACGCCACGGAGGGAGTGTAGATCGAGGCTGCAGTCACCAGCGACACCCTGTGGTTCGCCTCGAGAGGGCTCCGTCCTGTTTCAGTCAGGATGTTCTGTACTTTACTAGTGACATGCTCAACGTACTACGAGGTAATAGCTACCGGTATCCAGATTGCCACTTCATCTGCCAGCGTTGCTCCGCAACATGGTTGAGTTCCCATCGCGACAACCATATGTGCGGCTCGGTGACGGGACCATCGCTCTCCGTGGTGTTGGTGCGGAGGTAAAGTGAAGCGTTCTCCTCGCCGCTGTCGATGGAGCGCGACTGCTTCCGAGCGCGGGAGGGACGCAGTTCTCTGTGAAGGTCAAATCATGAAAGTGTGAGCTGTTTGCTCTACCACATACGACAAGAATATCTCACGGACTGTAATCTCGCCAGACGTCGTTCTAGAAGCCGAGCCAGTAGAAAAGCAGCATGCACTTGCTCGTGCACGACGATGGGCTATGTACAACTCGTCGTGCTACCCCATGGACCATAGGGATCTTCGTAGCCGACGTGCCTTCGCCCTCGTTCGGAAACGCCTTCTCGCAGTTGTCGTTCTGGAAGACGCGCTTGTCGTCGAGCCAGATCTCTCACGGGCCCTGCACGACGTGTTAGCAAGCAGCATTTCCTACTCCACTTCTGGCTGCTCACCAAGACTCGCCTGGCTACCCCGGCGCTCGGTGTAGTTGGTCGACAGGGCGAGGCGACGCGTTCGGGTCGGTGCCACCACATGCGTTGTCCTTGTTTTTCAAGTCATTCAAGAAGGCGCGAAGACTCGCGACATTGTTCCTCTTCTATAATATATTATGGCGAACATGCCGGCCTAGTCACCGCCCTACCACGAGCCCGAGCCTTCCCACGGCCAAGCTGGCTTTAGCGCGACGACCCAACTGGTTGGGGCCTTTCTCCACGAGCTCCCTCCGGACTGGGCACTGACAGCGCGCCACGGGCATTGACGTCCACCGAGGACAGAGCGACAGTAACGGCGCCGGCACGAGAAGAGACGGAAAGCGCGCCATAGCGGAGAGGAGTATCGGCTGCTTCGACGAATGCGGAATGACAAGATGAATCCGGTGCGAACGGCAATCCTAGCCCTTCGCGCCCCTCTGTAGCCTTCACTGGAGGATCGCTGGAACGTGCTCTACGTCTCCCAACCATCGAAACCCAGAACCTTGTGTGGTGGCACCTCCACTCGTGAAGGCATGTTCTGATTGATACGTTCGCACAGCAGGTGGGGGGGGGGGGGGGGGGAACTGAGCCTCAAATACATCAAGAGCAGGTCGCGATCTGACTCAGTGCCAGTGTGGCTAAAAACAAGCCACTTTCGGTTGCAATGGGCACATCGTGAACGCAGACCTGAGAGCGACCACCTACGATCTGGACCGGCAGGAAATGTGGTCACAGTCAGCGTCCGAAAGCCACTGAATCTGAGCGTTGAAGAATCCGTCGAACGAGTGTCAGCACTGCGAACATTCCGGGCAGTGGTGGGTAGCCCCATGAATCGGGGACACCTGCCCATCCTCCGTCCAAACCTGACCTCGGGTTAGGCAGCGCGATTGATGGACTCAGCTGCTGACATGCAATTGATTTTTAGTTTTCCACACGATGGTGCTCTCGTTGATTCGATCGATCGATCGAGAGAGAGAGAGAGAGAGAGAGAGAGAGGGATTCGTATTGTTGTGCATATCGAGTCGCATCCTCTCTGCGGAGCCCTTACAGGCGCCCTGGTGGCGCATTTAAAAGTGGAACACTTCAGTGGGCGGCTGGGTGGCAGGAACGCTTGTCGACACGTCGTCCGTGGCGTTGACGTTGAGGTAGCTAAAGTCGTACTCCTCGTCGTCGTCCATCGAGCGCGACTTCGTACGGGCGAGCGGAATGCAGTTTTCTAAAAACACAATCGCAATTCGGTAGCGGTCAGACTGCCGAACACTCCAAAAGAAACCACAGTAGACTCAGCAACGTACTGTAGACCTGCCAGTCCTCGTTCTGGAAGCCGAGCCAGTAGAAACGCAGCATGCACTTGCTCGTGCACGACGAGTAGTCAACGGGCAGCTTGGTCGCCGCCGTGCCCTTGTTCGGGTATCCTTTTTCGCAATTGTCGTGGTGGAAGACACGCTTGTCGTCGAGCCAGATCTCACACGGACCCTGCTCCATGCGCGTCAGCTACGTTACGTACACATAGTATCGTTTGAATTGATGAGCTAACCGTACCTGGTGGGTGAATCCACCGCCCCCGTTGCCCAGGAACTCAGCGTAGTTGGTCGACGGAATTTGGCGCGGCGACGCGTTCGGGTTCGTGAAACCACACACGGCTCCCTTGTCTTCCATGAACGAGCGCAGCGTATAAAAGTGGTTCTTCTTCGAGAGTCGCGAGAACATGCCTGCTTGGTCGCCGCCCTTCCACGAACCCGAGCCTTCCCACGGCCACGCGGGCTTGAGCGTGACGACCCATCCGATCGGAGACTTGCCCGGGAGGCCCTCCGGGCTCGGCACTTTCAATGCGCCATGAGCGTTGACGTCCACCGAACCCAGTGCGGCTGCGAAGATGCCCGTGGCGAGGAGAGAAGAGGAGCGGACCATTGGCGAGTCGTGTGTGCGGAGCTTGGCGAAAAGCGGAGTGGCAGATTGGGGCGCACAGGAAAACAAAGACGTTTCTGGAAGCAGACCCCCAGGGGACCCACGGCGTCGTGCTGTACGAGGGAACCACTTGAATCGAGAGTTCGTGTGGCGTCAGCACAGCTGGCGAAGGAGGGGAGCTGACCTCAACGACCTCAACGACGTCAACGTGGTCCCCCACCCAAGAAGGGAGGCTCGAGTTGTCTGGATTCAGGAGCAGAAACAAGCCTGCACAGAGCAGTGTAATGGACCGTACCTCCGAGGCGTCCGTGAACCGGGCACTCTCGCGTTGACAAGGACAGCGCTCTGAATTCCCAGGCACCGAAAGCGACGGACGCGTGGCCCTCCACGCCAGACGGCGCCGGTGAACGTTCTTCGGAGGACTAGCCGCGGTCCATCCACCCTAACGAGCCTCGACCGCAACTTTGGTTGATCGCCTCGGACGTTACAAGGGGGTCAACGAGTCGCAATGACGGGATCAACTAAAGGTTGCGGCCGAAAGAGCCAGCCAGTAGGTGAAGGACAGCGCATCTCAGCTTGTCGCCCCCGAAACAGACAGCGACGCTTCCCGTATCTAACAAACGTTAGTTATGGATTACAAACCAACGTCCGATTCCTTTGGCACCCAACGTCACGGGACGAGGGGATCCGCTGACATCCGCGAATCCCTCTGAAGATGCTCGCATCGCTGCGCCGTCTCCAGCGCCCCGCGCAGCGCGCGCTCGCCGTTGCGGCGCCGCCACCGTCGCATGGCCGTTTCGCTAGTCGTCGCGCGTTCTCTGCTTCCTCCTCCTCGACGCCACCGCTGGACGCGGACGCCGAGTTCGCGCTGGGCGTGGAGCACCTGCTGGGCAAGCGCGCGAACGCGTCGGTCCAGTACGCCGTGCTCCACTGGACCAACGCCGCCGAGCGCGGCCACGCGCGCGCGCTCAGCGCGCTGGGCAACCTCTACCTCGTGGGCCACGCCGACGTGCCCGCGAACGAGCAGCTCGCGGTCGAGTTCCTCCAGAAGGCGGCCGACGCCGGCCACGAGGGCAGCTGCCACGAGGTCGGCAAGCTCTTTTTCCACGGCAGCGCGCACACGCCGCGTAGCCTCGAGCGCGCGTTCGCGTACTGGTCGCGCGCGGCCGACAGCGGCCACATGGCCGCGAGCTACGACCTCGGGTACATGTACCTCCATGGGCTCCACGTCGCCGCGGACGACGCCAAGGCCGTCGAGTACTTTACGCGCGCCGCCAAGCAGGGCATGGCCGACGCGCACCGCGCTCTGGGCAACGCGTACCTCCAGGGCCGCGGCGTCGAGGCGGATGCGGCGCGCGCGGTCGCGCACTTTCGTCGCGCGGCCGAGGACGGCAACGCGCAGGCCCAGTTTGATCTGGGCGCGTGCTACATGCTAGGCCGCGGCGTCGAGAAGAGCCAGGCCAAGGCCGCCGAGCTGTTCTTCCTCGCATCTGAGACCGGCGCCATGCCGCAAGCGCAGCTGTGCCTCGCGCAGCTCTTCGAGACGGGCGGTGGCGTCGTGCAGGACGTGAACAAGGCCGTCAAGTACTACCAGTTGGCGTGGCAGGGCGGGTTGGAAGAGGCGAAGAAGGCGCTCGAGCGACTCGGCGCGCCTCTCGAGGCGCCCGAGACCGACTAGGCTCATGGAATGAAACCACGTCGATTTTTTTGTGCTTCCGAAGGTTATGTAAGAGCGCTCTTGTCTTGGTTGAGCAGGTGACGTGTGTGACGATCCAGCCGTTAGCCACCAGAAGGGAGTTTTTGTGCTCGCTGGGACGATTGCTGTGTGTGTAGATCGAGGGAGAGAGAGAGGGGAGAAAGAGCAAGATACAGAGGATCGAACGAGACAAGGCCCGAGCTACCCTCTGTGGTTCGCGAGGAGCTTTGGTGTCTGAGTTCACTCCGCATTCTGCCACACGCAACCCAAGCGGACACCCATGCAGGTCTGCCACGAAGGTCGCACAAGCCTCGCTTCCTCCCAGGGAAAGTCAAAGGAGTTCCGCTTTCGGGTCTCTTTGACGGACGAGAAGTTGCTGATATGGCTTAAAGATGTCGATACCAAAGAGCAGTGGTACGTGGTGCTGTGGATCTAATGTTGTACATCTCGAGCGCTTTGACACTGACAAATCGTCCTGCAGGCAAGCGAAGGACTTGAGCGATGCAGACTATGTCCACCTCCAGAACGCGATTCCCCACGACGCACTATTGAACTATGCGAATGTACGACATTGGATGACTCCTCCTCAGTCGCCAAACCTGCTGCTGACTTACTTATTTCGTCATGACCAAACTGCTACAGCGCTTTGCCGAATGCCTGGGGGCGTATCTCGCGCATGAAGATGTGCTCATCTCACGCTCGATGACATCAACCAGCGCGGACGGCACTCGTAAGCTGTCCCTCAAGCTGCTCGCAAAATTTGCGTCATGCACAAAGCGTTTTAGCTACTCGTTTGAGATGCGTCCGGTGGCGCTTGACGCTGTGAAGATGCTTGAAGCTCGCATTCGCGACCTTGAGGACGCGATGAAGTCACTGGTCCAACGAGAGGACGCTCTCATCACGCTCTCAGGAAAAGGCTCTGCCGGCCCGGGCTCCGCACTTCAGTGAAATCCCAAAGCCGACGTTGATCCCGCGGATTTTCGTCTCCAAGACGCAGTTCGGACGGTCGAGATCGTTCGTGGGGGACGGTAGCTGATTTCCCTCCATCTTGCAGCGGGCAAACCAACGATGTATGGCATCAACGTGAGCGGGACCACCGTTCGGAAGCTATCGGATACGAACGCGGAGCAGCGCCACCAAACGCTCGCGTATGCGTTGCGAGTGTCGGCGAACACCAGGTTGGAGGTCGTGAACCTCTCTTCTTCCTCGCCAGCGCCGACGAAGAGTCTTCTGACTATTGCTGCCATGTGAGAACCATGGTTTGTAGTTGTGATTTGATTTGTCGTACTTTGGTTTTTACTCGTTGTGCACTTCGAGGAATCTGTTCTGGTCTTGCCTCCTGGAGCTTTCAACACCAAGTCCATAGCTCTGCTCTCAAGCCTTGATTTACGTTGCAGCCTTGATTGTTCATCTCTGAAGCAAATCGATTGCCCATTAGACACCACGTGCACCGTCGTCTCCTTCGTGGATTGCTGGGAAGTCGGCCTCTTCGAGCACACGGACTGTAGGCACGAAGTGGAATTCTTCGAGAGACTCGTATTGGGACAATGCAATCCCCGCCAAACTACTTCTAGTTCCACCAGTTCCAGGCCTGTGTTGGTTTACACCAACCAATCTGAATGGTTATTGCTGTCGGACTGCTCGTAGCCTAAGACTTGGTGATCTGAAGCCCACCAGGTGCGCTCAAGCATCCTGGCGTCGTACTTGTCTTCGCCCTCACTGCCTTCCCATGTCGTAACTTGTTCTATAGTTGCCATCGCGCGCATTGATGTACGCGCCAGCGCGGACGAGGGCCTTCATGCCCTTCACACCTACTACGTAGTAGTCGCTGGTCGCAGGTCGCCATGTGAAGCACGGCTGCACCAAAGTGGTTGGTATTCTCGCACTCCACGGGCTCATGGAGCGTCTGACGATGGGCACAGCGGTAGAAACTCACTCATGTCGAACGACCGTGGGAAATGAACGTGTCGTTGGGTGAGAATGTGATGATCGGATTCCTTTTCAATGGAGTGGCACTACCAGTATGAGGAGATGTGGGTGAAGCAAGCAACAGTGCAATGAGTCTATGAGAGTCTTGAGCCTACGATCAGCAGACAACTTCAACATTTATGTACATTGTCGAGCTGTCACTGGTGTGGGAACTACAAATCGCTTGCGTGTGACCCTGCCTGCCGCGGGCCAATCGAGAACTGTTCAAACCGAGCTGTACAACCGCGTTGTGCCAATGAACACGCGGCAAAGGGCCCAACACGCCAGACTGGAAACGTAGAGACGTCATCAGCCTTGAAGTCCGACGAGGGAGCTCCCAAATGAGCGATGCGGACGAATTGATACGCGGCATGGCTTGCGTCGTCCTGAGCCTCAACTGGCGCTGCTTCAACCATCAACGAGCTGGACTGAAGCACTTTGTGGACCTTCAAGTACGCGCTTGTCGACGACCAAACCTGCGTAGACCAGTCCGAGAAGCCGCCGTTGCAGACGACAACAGAAAGCCGAGGCAAGGAGTCGCAGAACTCGATACCGCACTTGACCCAGTGGTCATTGTCCACGTAGATGAACAGTCCTGCTTGGTCAAACTGCTCAATCGCATTGAACGAGAACTTGATAGAGACAGTGGCTTCCACGTCGCCGGGAATCGGGTACAGAAATGCGCTGGCATCATGCTTGAGGAGGAGAGGAGTGTAGAACGTGCGCGCCCAGAAATCTTTCTTGGCCGGTGGTTGAAACACCAACTCACTGGAAGAGATGCGGTGAATCTTACCCCCCGCGCCTTCGGTTTCCTCATCCACGACGCTGTTGTCCGTCGTCCATTCTTCTGGATGGTTGAGCCACGCGAAATGGGGATCTTCAAAGCTGTTGACGACAGGAACGAGAGATGGCATGGTTCTGACTTGTCGTCGACGGCTTGGGCAGCGAAGACCAAGTAGCTAACTTGGTGCGGAGAACGTGTCGTGGTGGTGTGGGCGGTTGGTTGGATGCAAAATGCAAAGTGAGCTGGATGGTTGTTGCGTGCCTTGGGTTCGATGTCGGACTGATGTGTTCTCTGCCTGATCCGAGTGCACTGACGCATGACGAAAATGCACCATCTTCAACCTCGCATACTAATCTGTACCAATCATTTTGCACTTCCAAAATTTTGATCGTTCGAGACGCCACGGTATCCAGAAAAAACAGATGCAGCAGCCTCGCATAATCAGTTCATGATCTTCCCTCTCTGATTACCGTACCTTGACTGCTTACTTCCAGACTGGACTGCAAGTTCCAGTGTGATATTATAATACTTCGGCCCACCGCTGCAGCTTTGAACGTTCCAACGTTTACCCCCCTACTGCACGTACAGCGCGACTTACGCCGTGAGTCTGACAGGATCGGGGACACGGAAATCGTGACGGGAGGGTATGTTGAAGCCAGCAGGTGGACCGAAGGGCTCCAAGGGCTCCCACAGAATCCATCATTTCATGATGTTGGCGTAGCTTTGCGCCTCCAGGGGCCTCAGAGTGTATCGCAGGGAGAACGCTTCCCGGCGTGACGTCTATCGAAGCGCCTAGCGTCCTCACCAAAGTTATTGGGTGTTGTAACGCTAGCAGCAGCCCCCAGTAGCGCGAACACGCCCTTCTCGCAGCCGTTCCAGACGGCTCCAAGTCGTCGCCATAGTTGGACGCCTTGTCGTCTGGGCTTTGGATGAGAATACGATACCACGCGTCCCATCAATTACGAACCCGTATTAGACACACAAACCGCCGACCACTGAACTGAGTGACCAAATAGACAGCCAAGAGTCAACTTGTTGAACGATTAAGCTGGTGCTTGAGTTGGTTTCGGAGTCGAGCCGATACAGTCTCTCTCGAGACTCATACAAACGTCGAGTGTCCCACGCGAACGTTCAACTGGTGCTTGGTAGAGAGCGTTACGCTGCGAGCGCAACGGCGGCGATGAGCGAAAGAAACGAGCCCCACAGCGCGACCACAGCGCGACCGCTACTACCAGAGGCAGCTCCCGGCGTCGTCGATTTGCCCTTCACGCTGCAATCGACGCCGTCCTTGCAGAAAAAGCTCACGGTCTTGGTATCCATGTCAAACGATGAGTAGAACGCGCGCAGGAACGGCGCGCCGAGCACCCACTCCGCCGTGAAAGGCTGCTTGAGGTTTTTCTGCGCGACCATCACGTACACATCTCCGTTGCTGCTACCCGTCGGGATGGTGTAGTCGGTCTTGTTCATCGTGAATGTGCGGTTGCCGAATGTGAAGCTCAGCGTGGGCAGCGGTGCCCAGTCGGCACACTTGTACATGACATAGACGTTCATGTCCGTGATCCTACATGCGCGTCGCTCGAACCCGGCGAGCACGCTGCTCCAGATACCTTCGGACAGATACATCATCGGGGACGAGGCCGCGACCGCCGCCTTGCAGGGAGTCGCAGGTGTACAACTGGCCTGGATCGACGCTGCACTCGTGGAGAAGCCGTCGATGTTGACTGTCCAGCCGATGGTATCGGTCGCCGCTGGTAGCTTGGTCTCCACGAGGGCCTGGCTCGCGATCAGCTCTGTGTCGACGCCGCCTGGCAGCAAGAACGATCCGCGCTCGCTGATGTTCTTGGTGAGGTAGATCGAGTATTTGGACCACGGGACGGTATCCAGCGCTGAGGTGCCGTTCGCGAACGACGCAGTCGTACTGGGGCCGATGCCAAACACTGCGCGCCCGTTCTCCCCATTAGCGAGAACGCTGTACACGGCAACGTACTCCTCGTGGCAGATGCGCCCCGACCGGAAGTTCGGGATGGAGATGTCGCCAACCGTCAGGTTTGAGGCTATTGGATCCACTTTCACGGGGCTGGCGTGCGCGTTGACCATGGGGACCGTGAGGTTGGAAGAGCACTCGTTCGGACACTCCTCATCCCAAAACTCGTCGATCTTCCCCCACTTGTCCGGAGTCGTTACCTGGAGGCCCCAGCAGTTGTACGCCAACCCTGCCACGGTCGTGTCGAGCACGAACGTGCGCGGGATGCCGCCGAACGAGCCGTTGAACGTCACCTGTCCATCAATGGTCATCTTCAGCGGAATCTTGGTCGCGCCGGCCACGTCGCCGAGCATGCGAAGCGCCATCGCTCTGTCTGTTGTGGTCGCTGGTGCCCCGAGGGATGGTACTGGTGGCTGGTAGCTTTGACCGTGGTGGAGCTGAACGCGGAATGGGCCATTCGATGGCGGGCAGTGAGTCGGGCAGTAGTGAGACGGACGCGCCCTACTCTTGATCCCTTCACTCCGAACAAAAAGTCTAGCAAGCGGAGGCAAGCCTGGTGGAGGAGGGACACTTGGCTGGTAATCATGAGTGTCCCTCGTGCCCAGTTGTTTGAGTCACACTGTGCATCCAGTAGGGGCGAACGTTGAAAACTGCAATCGTCAAGCTCAAAGTTACTCTGAGGATGGAGACTGCTCTATCTGCCCTTGGAAACACCACCCGGTCGCTAACAGTTCCGTTTGGATTTCCACCAACTTGGTGGGGTGAAGCTCATAAAAGGCACACAAAACAGAAATGTCCAGAAATCTTGTCGATGCTCGAGTCCTGCCGTGCATGCACACGGGACGAAGCAGGACCTGATGTAATGAAGCATATCGGAGCTGCCGGAGTACAGTACCTCCAGGCTGGTCTAGCCGCCTCCAGCCACTGGAGGGGCCGAACCAGTCATTCCCCAATCGACCGCAAAGCTGCCGGTCACTCCCTCGCTCTCCAACACCATGAAGTCTCTCTCGCTCGTGACGCTGCTCGCGCTCGCGCTAACATGGACCAACGCCGCGCCCTGCACGGAAAAGGAACTTCAGGATGCCTCCGACAAGCCCGAGTTTCTCGCTATGAAAGCGCGCTGCTACAAGCTCCATAAAGGCGACAGGTCAAGCGACTTTGGCGCCGGGTTCAGTATTGTCTGTGAGAACACCAAGGACTGCCCAGCTGCAAGGGACAAGCTCCTGTGTGAGAACAACAAAGACTGCTTACTCGCGACCGCGGCTGCGATCCCCGCGATTCCTGACTGCACCTTTGATGGAGAGAACTTGCGCGAGAACGTAAAGACGAACCTGCAGACGGTCGTCTCCGAGTGTGAGAAGATCGGCGTCAAGGTGAGTGGCGCGTCGACGGTCGGCGCGAGCGTGACTGTGGCGGTAGCTGTCGTAGCCGCTGTCTTGGCGCAGGCGTGAACAGAGTACATGACTTCCGATTGGTTTATTCCGATTCAAAACAATCCAACAATCTAAGAACCAAGGAATATGAGATTATCTGACTCAAAGCGCCATCCATAGTGCTACTTGGGCTTGAGCATCCTGGCGATGTCGTTCTCTCCGCCGATTTCTGACGCCCACAACTCGTAGCTCGTCCGACCGCTGGGATCGCGTGCGTTGATATGCGCACCGGCGTCGAGCAAAGCCTCCATAACTTCCGCCTCTAATAGACATCCACAGGCCGCTACATGCAACAGAGTCTCATCACGGTGATTTGGTTCATTGACTTTGGCCCCGCGATCCAGGAGCTCTAGCACAGGATCGTCGTAGCCATTCCAGGCGGCACCGAAGATCGCTGAGTTGCCGTCTCGGTTCTGAGCATCCACGTCCGCCCCGTGCTCCAGCAGAAGTCGCACTATGGTAGCCTGTTTGCTGGGACGAATCCACAAATCATGGTTCTCTGTCGTGTCGTTCCCGACGAACGCTGCGTCGATTAGCGGTGTGTTACCGTGCTTGTCGTGTGTGTTGATGTCGGCCCCGTCCTCGACGAGCCGAGTCACAAAGTCGCTCTCGTCTAAGCCTGCGGCGAGGTGTAGCGGCGTCTTTCCGTTAAGGTCAACAGCCCGGAGGTCGGCACCCGCGGCGAGCAGCCACCCGACCGTGTTGTCTTCCAAATTAGCAATTGCGACGTGGAGCGGCGTGTGGATCGCCCCAGAATCGTCTGGACGTCTGTGCTGGAGGCCAAAACGGACGTACGGAAGACGGCTGCAGCGCAGTGTGGAGAATTCACGGTACCGATCACGGAATCGTACACAGCGTGCACCAGCCCGTGGGCAATGAGGACTGACACACTCTCGTCGCGTTTCGACACGACGGCCTCGCCCAAGAGGGAACGACGGTGCCGGTTGGCGCCACGGGTCACGGCGTTTCCCGCTCTCACGCTAACAGCGCTAGTACCGCTGTCGCCATCTTGACTTCCACAGCCGAAGTCCAGCAGCACGTCGAGCAGCCCCGGCTGATTCTGTAACATGGCGAGCGTGACAAGCGGGCGGCCTTCTCGGCCTCGCACAAGTCGCAGCACCGCCGCAGCGGCCTTGCGCCCCGCTACCGTTTGAATGCGCCGCAGCAGCTCTGTCGCGGTTTCCACGTCGTCGTACTCGATGGCCTGGAGGAGGCGGGGGACCTCGCCTTCCATCGGTATTTGTCGGTGGTGTGGATGATGGAACCAGGGAGGAAGGAAGGATCAACCCATACTTATTGAAAACGATATATCTTCATAACGGATACCCTTCTAAATACAAGGTCTCCGATAAATACTGTACACTCTGTATCTCTATCGCGCCATCAGTGCCGCTTCAAGCACCAAGGCCACGGGGTCCTCGTCTTCCTCGTTGACATTGCGGTCGTCGTCGACGTCATAGTCGTCGTCCCGCTCGGGACGCTCGTCCGCCGGGATCTTGGGGCGTGCCATCCAGATGCAGTAGCACGTGCGGTCGTACCGGTCGCGCGCGAGCACGTCAGCGCCGGCGACCAGCAGGCGCTTCCAGATCTCCACAGACGTGATGCCCGCGCGCGCCGCTACGTGGAGCACGCTCTCACTGTTGCGATTGACGCGCGTGACGCACGCGCCGTGCGTCAGCAGTCCGTAGACGGCGTCCTTGTACCCGTTGCGCACAGCGCCGACGATCGCCGGATTCCCGTCACGGTTGCGAGCGTCCACGTTGGCGCCGTGCGCCAGCAGGAGCGTGATCACACGCGACTGGCTCGCAGCGTCGCCACAGGTAAAGTGTCCGATGGCTGGCTGGGGCACGAACGCGGCGTCGATCAGTGGTGTGTTGCCCAGCACGTCCAGCGCGTTGACGTCGGCGCCATGTGCGAGCAGCAGATCGACGATGGCGAGCGCGCCGTTGGCCGACGCGAGGTGGAGCGGCGTTGAGCCAGTGGCGTTCATAACGTTCACGTCGGCGCCGGCGAGAACCAGTGCGAGCGCGACGTCATACGAGCCGTACACAGCCGCGAGGTGGAGCGGCGTGTTCTCGCTCATGTCACGTGCGTCGATAACGGTCGACGACGCCAGCACGACTTCGTGGAAGAAACGGTCGGCACGGTCGAACATCGCGGCGACGTGGAGCGCCGTGTGGAGCGAGCCGTCCGCTCGCGAGGGCGTGTCGACACTCGCACCGTGCGCAAGCAGCACGCGCACGCAGTCATCGTGGCCCAGCTCAACCGCCAGACAGAGCGGCGACGGATCGCGATGGTGGTCGTCCTCGTCTTCCGGCGCGGGGTCGTCTTGACGCGTACAGGAGTGGGTTAACAGCACGTCCAGCACCTGCGGCTGGTTCATGCGGACCGCAAGCTCCAGCAGCGACCGGCTCTCGCTATCACGCACGCGAGCAGGTACAACCTGAGTCGCAATCGCCTGGCGCACCAACGGCTCCAGGGCTTCGACGTCGCCCGCGTGCACCGCCTCCACGAGCCGCCGTGCGTCGCCCTGCATCCCACGCCTTCCCGGGGTGCTTTGCGCTCGTTCTCGGGCCAGATAATTCGGGAATGAGCTGAGCTTGACGACGACTTCCATGACGCGTGGCCGCACTTGTGATTGGCTCGAGGGAGGGACGGTGTGGGGTGAGTTCTAAAAGTAAAGGCTCGGATCCGGATCCAGGGGCGCGTGCGTCAATCGCGCGAGCGTCAATCGTGGACGTTTGTGTGGAGATTCTGTGTGTGGAGAGGGGTGGAGAGAGAGCTTCCTAAGAACGTTGCCGGATACGGGAGGCGCGGGCGACGCTTGGAGGTGCCCAAAACTCGGGGGGAGGGCTGACGAAAGGAGCGGGGATGGGGGGATGGTAGAAGTTGTAATGGTCGCACGCACTCGGTGGCGTGGAGGGCGGCGCCCCTACGAGATGTGGGCGCGCCTGAGGCCTCGCGTATGCACCTAGGACTGGGGAGGAAGATGAGCGGAAGGCGCGTCAAAAGGTTGAAACCACACAAACAAGACGGGAAGGGTGGAACGAGAGCGGGGAGGACGAAGTCGAACCAGGTCTCGCGCCAGTCGGCACGTGGGAAGAGGGGTCCAATAATCCCCCGGGGGTCCCCAGGAGACGCTCGTCCGCCTCATGCGTTGCCCACAAAGAGTCCGTGTGACATCCAGAGACTTGAGTATTTTTTTTTTTTCTGGTGTTCTGGTGCGCGTTCGTAAAACAGAGACCTCAACGAAGTCGCGAGTTGCGCAGCGCGAGCTAATTGGTTGGAAGTGGCTCACGTGAGACCGAAGTAGTTTGTACCCATTTCGACCAAGGGATGGGCTCTTAGAAGAGACCGAGTGAGCGCGAGAGAGAGAGAGACAACGCAGGTGCGCGTGCGGGTTCCGATTTCAGGACTTCTCTGGCTTCAACCTGTGATTCCAGCCGATGTATCGTCTCCACGTTAGATACACTCACTCCCAACGGCACTCGTGGGGACGAAAATTCACTTGCATGCATTCCTAGTATCTCAGCTCGCGGCCTGAGCCGGCGACGATGTCTCGGCCTGTTCGTTCGCGGCCTTGGTCGTGAGCCCTTCAAACAAATCCACGGGGGTCGGCGTCGTGTCGCTCGCGAATGAGATTTCTGGCGCACGGGGCACGAGGCGTGGGGCGACGCCTGAGAGCGGCTCGGACTCCTCGGGGATTGTGAGCTTGGCGCTCCAGCTCTTGGCGGCTGCGCGCATGCTCTTCCGCGTCGTTTGGTGCTGCCTCCACGCGCCCATGGGATCCTCGTCTTTCGCCTCTGTTTTCGAGGGCATCGACGACGCCCGCGTGCGAGTGGGCGTGCGACGCGAAGTGACCTTCATGGGCTCAGCCGATGCACCCTCTGTCATCGAATCGACGATCTGTGGCGCGTTCGGGCACAGCGACCGCAAGTCTTCGAGTTGCAACGGTGCGCGCCGGAGCTCGGCTAACAGCCGCGCCTTTGTCTCGTCCACGAGCTCCGCAACCACAGACGTCGGGATCTGTTGCGTTACGGGCAGCGTGCGGTCGCGGGCGATCGCCTCGCAATAGAGCTGCTCGAACAACAGGAAGCTCAACGAGAAGAGCTGGTAGAAGCTCTCCTCGCGCTCGAGCAGCTGCCAATAGAGTGTCTCGACGACGGGGAACTTGCCGGGTTTGCCCGTCTCGTCAACAAGGTGGAGCGCCTCGCATAGGGACCGTGCGACGGCCATCGCGGCCTTGACGAACGGATACCCGCCTTTGGCGCGCTTCATCATGCGCGCCTCGCCCGGATGGCGCTCGGCAAAGAACACCAAGCACTGAAGCCCGAGCTCGCCCATGGAGCGCAGGTCGTCGCCGGGCGTGTCGCTCGTGAAGCCGCCTTCGGTGCACCATAACGCGCTGCGCCGCTCGAACACGGGCGCGCGGTGCTTGTTCACAAAGTGCGAGTCCCAGTACCGCTTGAGTAGCGCCAGGTGCTAGGAGCACACACATCGAATGGTCAGGGATCTGGCCATTGAATACGTCTTGGGGGGCCTCCGCCGGGAAGCGCCACGCACCTCGGGCGACTGCACGAGCCGCGTGAAGAGCTTGCGCTGGAGCGCGAGCAGCACCATCATCTCGCTGTCGCTGGGCCGGCGCCCGATCTCCGCGCGGCTGCGCGCGTTGTCGCTGCTCTGGTTGCCCATGCCGGAAGCTGCTGTGATGCACTGGCGTTCTCGTCGACTGGAACGAGCCCACGGGCTCACCAGGCCACGCGAGGCCGCGTCGCCTCGCGCGATCTTTCGAGGCTTTTTGTCGTCGGAAGGTCGCGTGCACACGTCGCATGGTATCGTATTTGACAGAATTGAGGCGAGTGCATCGGATACCGTGAAAACGGGATCATGTCACACGTATTGGTATTTGTAGAAAATGAGCCCCTCTAGGTTTCCGGCGAGAAGGCCTGCGGTTTGTCGTTGACGTCGCGCGCGTCATGTTCGCCACCCGACCACCAAAGCGATCGACTGCGGTCACGCTCAGTGAGCGTGAGCGGCTCACGGTCTCACAGATGGTCCCGCTTGGGAAAGGCAGCCACGCCCGTCAACTAGAACGCCTTGCATCAACACAGAATGAATATCTCCCATTGGTTGAAATTTACGTTTAGAGTCATGGATTGGTTAAAACTAGATGCTTAGTCAACCACCACGCTTCGCCACGTCGTCCTCCGAAGGTTCGAGAGATCTGACCCGCGACGGTCTCACGTATCACACGGTTCCGCGCTTTTGCCCTCGAGCTCACTTATCCAAGAGCTCACTTATCGAAGAGCTACTACCTGCCACCTCTAGCCCCCCTCCACCATGAGTGCCAAGCCGTTCGACGTCGTGGTGTTCGGCGCCACGGGCTTCACGGGCGCGCTGGTCGCGCGCTACCTGCTCCAGACGCCCGAGGCCCTGCTCTCGTGGGCCATCGCCGGCCGCAACGCCAAGAAGCTCGAGAGCGTCAAGCAGCAGCTCAAGGAGAAGCTGCCGCACGTGTCGGCGGCCGCGATCGACGCGGTGCCCGTGCTGGTCGCGGACAGCGCCGATGAGGCGCAGCTCACGGCGCTCGTGAAGCAGACCAAGGTCGTGCTCACGGTCGTGGGGCCCTACAAGCTCTACGGCGAGCTGCTGGTCAAGGTCTGCGCCGAGCAGGGCGTCCACTACTGCGACCTCACGGGCGAGATCATGTGGATCGACTCGATGATCGCCAAGTACCAGCCGGCCGCGGCCAAGTCGGGCGCCGTGCTGGTCAACTGCTGCGGCTTCGAGTCGGTGCCCTCGGACCTCACGACGTTTGCGCTCGTGGACGCCGTGAAGAAGGCCACGAACGCGCCGCCGTCCGAGGTCACGCTCGCTTTCACGGCGCTTGAGGGCACCGCCAGCGGCGGCACGCTCGCCAGTGTGTTCACGATCCTCGAGACCTCGACGGCTGCCGAGCTCGCGCGCTCGCGCGACCCGTACTTGCTCACGGACGAGAAGACGTCGGCGCAGAACCGCGTGAGCGGGCTCTCCAAGAAGAACGGCAGCTCGCTCGCGCTCAAGAAGGAGAAGGACCTCGGCAAGTGGTCCTCGCTCTTCATTGGCGCCTCGGTGAACCAGGCCGTGGTCCACCGCAGCAACTACCTCCAGAAGAACGCGTACGGCACCGACTTTGTGTACCGCGAGCGCGGCGCGATCGGCGGCTTCCTCATGCAGGTCGGCATGACGCTCGGCGTGGTCGTCGGCGGCATCCTGCTCTACTTCAGCTGGACGCGTGCGCTGATCAAGAAGTTTGCGCCGCAGCCTGGTGAGGGCCCGACGGAGGAGGTCATGACCAACGGCAAGTTCGTCGCCAAGGCCGTGGCCTACGACAGCAAGGGCAAGCTTGCGGCGCGCGCCACGACCGTGGGCGCCGGCGATCCAGGCTACAACATGACCAGCAAGGTCATTGCCGAGTGCGCGATCTGCCTCGCCAAGGGCGAGCTCGCGAGCGACAACCTCAAGGGCGGCTTCTACACGACTGCCAGCGCGTTCGGCCACCGCCTACTCAAGCGCCTCCACGACAAGAAGATCATGACGTTCGACGTGCAGCCCGTGAACGAGAAGTGAGCGCGTGGCTGACAGACCAAGCCGCGTGTGTATTCCATGTCGTGAACCTACCGAATGATATCTCCTTTTTTCTACCTGCCTTCCACAAATATCCACTGTACATGGGACATAGAGGTCGATAATACTGATCTGCGGGTTCCAAGGCGTGCGAGCCTCCCACCGCCACTGGAATCTTCATGTGGAAGCCACCTGATCGCCTGGTCATCACGGTCTCCGCTAACGACCCATGGGAGGATGCGTTCTGCGACGATTACAGGCACGCACGCGATGCTGAGATAGAGGTTCACGATGGGTTCAGCGGTGTGCGCCATGTACCCAAAGTTGAGTGCCTGGAATGTGCCGGGAAAGGCAACGTCGCGAGATTTGCGCGAGCGAGTCAGCCAACCCACGCCGCGCGCGCCCCTTCCGTGCGTGGGTTCGCACGTGCACAACCGAACAGAGCGCCTCTCGCCCCACATCGAAAGATCCATTCAGTCTCCCCCAAAAGGCTCCAACTACACCGACATGTTCTTACGGCGGCGCGTTACGCGCGGCGACAGCGCAAGCGCCGCGGCGGCGCTGTTCTCCCCGCGGACGCAGCGCGCGGTCGCCTCGACGATCGCGATCCCGCCGCCGCCCGAGGCGCAGGCCGCGTTCGCGCTCGGGAACCAGCTCGAGCGTGAGCAGCGGCAGCGCCGCGCGCCTCGGATCCCGTTCCAACAGGCCACCGCGCACTGGAAAAAGGCCGCGACGCTGGGCCACGTGGACGCCACGCACGCGCTGGGCGTCCACGCGCTCCAGCATAACAAACGCGCGCTCGCGCTGGAGCTGCTGACCAAGGCGGCCGACGCCGGCCACACGGACAGTTGCTACCAGCTCGGCCGCATGCTGCTCCAGGACGAGACCGACGTGGACCGCGCGCTCGCGTACTTGCAGCGCGCGGCCGAGAAGCACTACGCCAAGGCGCACCACGCGCTCGGGAGCTACTACGCGGGCGACCACGACGCGCGGAACGAGGCCCGGGCCGAGGAGCACTTCAAGGCCGCGATCGCGCAGCGTGACTTCAGCGCGCATCGCGCGCTCGGCGAGCTCTACCACACCACCGACCAGCTCGAGCTCGCGGCGCAGCAGTACAAGGTCGCGGCCAAGCGCGGCGACCGCGAGGCCGCGTTCGCGCTGGGCATGTGCTACATCGACGGCTGCGGCGTGGCGCCGGACGCGCACCGCGCCGGCGAGCTGCTGGTGGAGGCCGGCGACAGGCTCACGTTCGCGGCGAACGCGGCGCTCGCCGAGCGGTTTGAGAACGGCCGCGGCGTGGCGCGGGACCGACGCGCGGCCGTGCAGTTCTACCAGTTTGCCTGGGAGGCCGCCGTGGAGGACGGCACGGACTTGGCAGCGATCCACGAGGCCGAAACGGCGCTGCTGCGGCTCCAGGCGCCGTTCGACCCCAAGGCCGGGCGCGTCAAGAACGCCATGTACCGGTGGATCCACCACTTGGCGGCGCTGTAGCTTCCCTGGAGCGTCCAGATATCTCATCATCGTTTGATGCAAATCATTAGTTTACAAAGTCAACATTAATAACGCGAAATTGCCGTCCGCGTCGACAGAGCCCAGGAGTACGCGATAACAGGAAGTATGAACGGGGCGCCTTGTCCTTATGCATCTGGAGTGGAAATCTTGGAGATCACGACGTTAACAGTGTGGCGCTTGGCGCTCTGTTCCTTCTCCAGCTCATAAATACACACAGTGCCGATCCAGCACTCGCCGTCGGCTGAAGGGATGGCGCACGACCAGCCGGAGGTGCCCGCCCTTGCTCGAGAGCAAGTTGCTCTCGGAGAACGCGGCCACGAATTCGGCCGACACGGGGTTACCAGCCGCGGTCGCGCTGTGCGGGGTGCGCCTCGCAAGCCGGTGAGACTAACGCGATGGCGACGCAGCGTGAGCGAGAGTACGATTGCGATCGATAGAGGTGTAGTTCGGGATTCTTGTGTCGGAAAGGAACTGGTTAATCCTCTGGAGTATCAACTATAGGAGGCAGTTGATCCATCACGTGTCGCCCGTTCAAAACACTCTCCACTGCTCGCTGCGAATGGAGCTCGACGTGCGTGCGCTTGTGAGCGCCATGGAGACGAACGACGAGGAGACAGCGACGGCGATCATCAAGCGCTACTATGCCGCAGCGATGGTGGAGACACAGCCAGACGCCTTCGAGGCGTTGCGGCACGCGCGCGACTGCTACGGCGCTCCGCTCGTGTCGCTTGCAGTCAGCAAGAACCAGCCGTCCGTGCTGGACGCGCTGCTGGATTGCGGCTGTGCCTGCCAAGAGAAGGATCCTGAGGCGGACGAGGAGGGAGAAGACGACAACGATCTCTATCATGGCTGCTCGCCGCTGTGCGAGGCCATACAGCTGGGCCACGATGAGTGCGCACGGGTGTTGGTGGCCCACGGCGCGAGCGTCGACGTACCTTCACGTGCTGATAGTACCAACTACACGCCAATCCATATAGGCGCGCTCTACGATTCAAAGGGTGCCTTCTTCCGTCAGGAAGCGCTCGCCACGTCGCTTGTCGTTGACGCGCGAGACATCGCCAACTACACGCCGCTCCACCTCACACTCGTCTACTCGGCCATCGACACGGCGCGGCTCCTGGTAGCTGCGGGCGCGGACCCGAGAGCTGCAGTCAAGGACGGCGTGGCGCTGCTACACGTCGCTGCGAGAAACACACTGACGGAACTCGCCGTTTGGCTGCTCGATGAATGCGTCGTGGACGTGGACGCGCGCGACGCGTACGGAAACTCGCCGCTGCTGGAGGCGACGTTCGTGGGCCAGCAACGCATGTGTGGCGTGGCTTTTTGGAGTTCGTCAGAAAAGCTCGTCAGCATCATCGAGATCCTGCTCGGCCGCGGTGCAAATATTGAGGCGTTCAACGACGACGGGAACACAGCGATCTTTGGTGCCGTGTGGAACGGCTTCACTGACGCGGCACGCGTGTTGCTGGCCAAAGGTGCGAGCGTGCACACGACGAACCGCCGCGGTGAGACAGTTCTCCACGTGGCTGCCCGCTCACGGGCGAAGCTACCCACAACAGCATTGTGGCAGATGCTGCTACGTGCGGGCGCCGATGTTGACGCGCGCGATTTTGAGGGTCGCACGTTTCAGGAGCTCTTGATCTTGCGAGATGATGCCCCGGAGAAGATTGAAGCAATCTGGGCGGTGGTAGAGAGGCTACGCGTGGCAGCATAACCCCCTCCCGTCAGCAATCGAGAAGGACATGGAGATGGAGCACGAACAGCCGTAGCGTCGAGTAGGTCTGATTTGTGGCGATCTCGGTGTCGCTGTTGGGCAGGCAGACACGTCGATGTCAAGACTCACAACCAGTGATGTGAGACCGTGCTTCACGTACCGCAGCGGCTTGTGCGATCTCCTCGACATCGCGCATACCGCTTCGCTGCATGGTTTCAACGACGCGCAGGATCGAACATTGAACGGCGTCGCCCTTGTGTTCTTGATGATAACATCATGAAGGTATCTTGGAGGTCAATTGCTTCATACGTGTTGGGTACAGGTTCATTTTTATAAGCCATGTTTCCATCCCTTCTTCAGAAATGTACGTGGGGAAAAGGGGCAGTTCATTCACACGTTATGCCGGACTCGGTGGGCCTTGACGAGGGCCGAAGTCGGCGTTGCGGACGCGGCGTTGGACCGAGGGGAGGCCCTGAGAGGCCAGCCCTGGGAGTGGCGTGGTGGGTTGCGCGAGCGCGGTCATCGGAGGAGGCGAGTCGGCCGGCTTCTCCTTGGCGGTGACGCTGGAGCGTTCAGCGCTGCACTGCGCTCGGCGAGTCTGTGAATGACGCTGCTCTACGCTGTTCGAGGAAACCTCATCCAGTGAGCCTGACAGGGTGAAAACCTCGACCTACTGAATCTGGTGGTCGAGAGCTGAGGTACAGTTTGTTCGAGCTCTAAGCCGCGGAAGAAACCGTATATACCTGTCATGCTCTATATTTTTGATTCAACCATTTGATGTTTTGATTAATAATGTTATTTGATTCTCCCTCTATTTTTATATATCAGGGGGGTGGCTTAGAGCTCGAACAAACTGTAGTCGGACATGTGTCCTTGAGGTCGGTCATATGCCGTTGGCGGCGGTTGTGAGACGGGCGTGCGACATTTCTTACGGCGTCCGGAAACCCACTTTTCCTTGCGCCTCCGGCGCTCCGAAAATCCCCAGAAGGGGTTGCACTTCCAACCCAGACAAGGGATCAGGAAAAGAACAACAGTTCCGATTGATAGAGAAAGCAAATGAAGCTGGACGTGCGTGCTCTCGTGGGCGCGATGGAGGCGCATGACGTGGAGGCGGCCACGGCGATGCTCAAGGACATCCACGCGGCGGCGGTGCGCGGCGCGTTGGAAACGTTGCGGCGCGCGCGCAACCAGCGCGGGACGCCGCTCGTGTCGCTCGCGATCCTCCTAAACCAGCCGTCGGTACTGGACTTGCTGCTCGATTGCGGTTGCGCGTGCCAGGAGACGATGCTCGAAGAAGCAGAGGAAGACGGTTGCAAGCAGGAGAGCACCGTGCGCATTCGCGGCTCCCCACTATGTCGCGCAATTCATCTGGGCTGCGACGACTGTGCGCGCGTGCTGATAGCCCACGGCGCGAGCGTCGACGCGCCGTCTCGGACTGACGAATGCGGCGCAACGCCCATGCATACAGGCTCGTGCTTCGGCTGGAGGAACTTGCCAGGTCACGGCGAAGTGCTCCCTATGTCACTCGATATCGACGCGCGCAACGTTGCAGGGCTTACTCCGCTCCACTTCGCGGCAGTTCGACCGGACATCGACACCGCGCAGTGCCTGGTTGCCGCGGGCGCTGACCCAAGGGCCACAGTTATGAACGGCGGAACGCTACTACATGTCGTTGTCCAACACACGCTGCCGCAATCGACTGCGTGGCTCCTCGACGACTGCGTCGTGGACGTGGACGCGCGCGATGCTGATGGCAACACGCCGCTGCTGGAGGCGACGTTCTTGGGCTGCCATAAAATGTGGCGTGTGGTCTTTTATAGCGCTCTGAAGAACTATGCACGCATGGTCGAGACCCTGCTGGACCACGGTGCGGATATCGAGGCGACCAACGGCGACGGCAATTCGGCCATCTTTGGCGCCGTGTGGAACGGCTTAGCGGACGCGTTGATGGTGCTGCTGACCAGAGGAGCGAGCGTGCGCACGACCAACAACCGTGGCGAGACTGTTCTCCATGTGGCCGCTCAATCAGAGGTGCGACTACCTATCCCAGCGTGGGAGGCGTTGCTGCGCGCCGGCGCCGATATCAACGCGCGCGATTGCGAGGGCCGTACGTTCTACGACTTTTTGAGGGCGAATGGTGGCCGCGACACTCTCGAGGCCATTAAGGCACTCGTAGAGAGGCTGCACAGTGCGGTGTAGTGCCTCAGTGACTCGGATACGCAACAGAGACGAGTCGGGCGTGTGGAAACTGTGTGGAACTCATGCGCAGGAGCACTCCACTGGTCGGCCAGGTAAACGCGTGCCGTTACGACGAACGTGTGTCTTGCGCTGGGAACTCGAGTTGCGAATCGAACGAACGAAGAACACACCGCTACGCACTTGACCCGCCAGGATGTCGATATACCAACGACAGTGTGTTGGCTCTGTGCGTATCGCGAGGCACGCGCGTCTTCGTGAGAGACAGATAGAGTGTGGAGGCGGGCTGCGGAGCGTGCAGTTTGCTTTCAAATCTGACAAAACGGTAGGAATGGACCCACATGATATTATGGAGGTGCATGAGTATCACGTTCCGAGGAAGGCGGCGGGTGGATTCTCCGATGCATCGCGTATAGGAGGTAGCTGCCCCGTTACCCACAAGTCTCCCGAACAGAAACAGATCCCGACGGTCGCCGCGGATGGAGCTCGACGTGCAAGCGCTTGTGGGCGCCATGGTGGCGTATGACGTGGAAGCGGCCTCGAAGATGATCAAGCAGTTCCGCGCTGCGGTGACCGCGGCGGCGAGTAATGAGCCAGTCAATCTTGAGACGCTGCGCCGCGCGCGCGACTGCGGCGGTACGCCGCTCGTGACACTCGCGGTCCGCCTGGGCTTAGCGGCGGTGCTGGACGAGCTGCTGGACTGCGGCTATGCCTGCGAAGAGAAGCACCCCGACGAGCAGGAGGAAGAGGAGGAAGACAACGATCCCTACGACGGCTACTCACCGCTCTGCGAGGCCATTCAGCTAGGATACGACGACTGCGCGCGTGTATTGGTCGCGCACGGCGCGAGCGTCGATGCCCCGTCCCGTCTTAGTGGCACTGGCTACACGCCAATTCACATGGGTGTGCGGTACGGCTGGACGAGCTCGTTCTTCCACGACGAGGCGCTCTCCGTGTCACTGGATATCGACGCACGCGATACAGAGGGAGACTCGCCGATCCATCTCGCGGTTGTGTACTCGGTGTACTACGCAACGCAGCACCTGGTTGCCGCGGGCGCCGACACGAGGACCACGGCGTCGAACAACAGGACGCTGCTTCATGTCACCGCCAGAAACATACACACGCGCCTTGCCGTCTGGCTGCTCGACGACTGCGTCGTGGACGTGGACGCGCGCGACGTGGACGGCAACTCACCGCTACTCGAGGCGTTGTTTGTAGGTCAGCACCGCATGCAGCGCGTGGCATTCCCGAGGTCTCAGGACCTTCTCGTCGGTATGATCAACATCCTGCTGGACCGCGGCGCAGACATCGACGCGACAAACCGCGACGGGAACACGGCCATCTTCGGCGCTGTGTGGAACGGCTTCACGGACGCCATGCTGGTGCTGCTGGCCAGAGGAGCGAGCGTGCGCAGGACCAACCACCGTGGTGAGACGATTCTTCACGTGGCTGCCCGCTCAGAGAAGTTGCTGCCATCAACAACGTGGGAGAAATTGTTACGCGCGGGCGCCGACACCGCGGCGCGCGATTGCGACGGGCGCACGTTTGGTGACATCATAGTCGCGCGATCGGAAGCCCCGGAGAAGCTCGATGAGATCAAGCGGCTGGTAGAGAGGCTCCGCATTGTGGGGCAGCGCGTTCATACTTCCGGTGAGTACTACTAATCGAGCAGGTGGACATGAGCTACTGTTGAACAGTGGAACCGGCAGTCACTTGGTCGGCGAAGGCGCGAATGAAGCCGGTTTATTCATTCAGGGTCAATCACTGCTGGGCTTGGCGATCGAGCAGGACCACGAGGACTGTGTGCGCGTTCTGCTGTCTCACGGCACGAGCGTCGGCGACGAACTGATGGCGGCAACGCGCGCGCTCGACGACAGCTTGCTTCAACCGTCTCAAGGTGCGATGAGCGAGGAGGCAGTGCGCGCCACGACAGGGCTGGTGGTCGACGCGCGTTCCGTGGGGCGCACGGGTTCCGCGCCGCTCCATATCGCAGCCACCCGCCTGGATGTCCCGTTGATTATCAGGATCAACGCATGCTGCGTTGATGTCAACATACGCGACGAGCGCGATAACACGCCGCTACTGGAGGTGGCTTTCGCAAGCCAGCATGAGATGGCTGAGCGCAGGCTCACCAAATTGGAGCGCTGGCGCTTATCGCGGAGTTTGGCGGCACGAACGCAGATCACTGAGTTGTTGCTCGCGAATGGCGCGGACGTGGACGCGCGGAACAACGCCGGCAACACCGCGATCTTCGGCGCCGTGTGGAAGTCGTTCGATGGCGTCGTGATGGCGCTGCTGAGCCAGGGCGCCGACGTCAAGACGCCAAACGGTCGTGGTGAGGCGGTGCTCCATGTGGCGGTCCTGCCGATGTCAACCTCGCTAACCATGTGGGAGGCGCTGCTGGAGGTTGGCGCTTGTGTGGGGGCGCGAGACCGAGACGGGCGAACGTGTGTCGAACTCTGGACCTGCCGCAGGAATGGAGGAACCAATCCAGGCGACGAAGGAGACATCACAGCGCTCTTGACCGCCAAGATGCGGGAGACACACATAGAACTGTCCTAGTGCGGTCGGGAGGTCCACGCAGAGGTGGGGATGACCGGAAGCGAGCGAGATGTTTGGAACTGGAGAAAAATAGATCCGGGCGTCGTGACGATCGGTTCACTTGTCTACCAGATTCTCCTGGGAGGTCGCTTTGGAGGACAGCGAGGACCTCGTGCCGATCCACGAGGCTAAGACGACGCTGCTGCGGCTGCGTGCACCGTTCGAGTCCACGGTCGGGCGCGTAAAGCACGTCAACAAACTGGTGGATCCACCACCTGGCCGAGCTGCAAACCAGCATCGACTGAGGCCGCGCCAACGCGACGCCTCCGCTTTCACGGCCGAGCCAGAGCTATAGAAAACGCTGGAGCGCTGAAGCGCGAGAAAGCGCGAGGGACAAAGACGGTCGTCCATTTTTTCCCAGTTGCATCGAAACAACCCGACCCGTGCTGCGAATATTATAAAATGGAGGTGTCTCATATAGGGGGGGAGTAAAGGCTGGTGGGGTGCATGTTCTTCCTCATCAACTATAAGAGGTATAACGCACTTGGGCTCAGAAACCAAAACCTTTCAAAGCGGCGTGCTATGGAGCTCGACGTGCGAGCGCTCGTGCGTTCGATGGAGGCGCAGGACGTGGACGCCGCCACTGCGGAGCTCACGCGCTGGGTGGCAGCGCCAGAGCCAGGCGCCCTCGAGACGCTGCGACGCGCGCGCGACGGCGACGGTGCGCCGCTCGTGACGCTCGCGATCCGCCTGAATCAGCCGCAAGTGCTCGACTTGCTCCTGGATTGCGGCTGCGCCTGCGAGCCCGCAGAAGACGAGGAAGACGACGAGCGAGAGGGGGCGGAGGACGACATCTACCACGGCTGCTCGCCGCTCTGCGAGGCTGTCCAGCTGCGCCACGACGACTGCGCGCGCGTGCTGGTGGCCCATGGCGCGAGCGTGGACGCGCCGTCGCGCGGCGACAGCACCGACTACACGCCGATCCACACAGCGGCGGTGTACGGCTGGCACGGCGCATTCCTGCGCGACGAGACGCTGGGCATGTCGCTCGCGATCGACGCGCGCGACACGGCCGACTACACGCCGCTCTTCCTCGCGACGCTGTACGTGGCGCTCGACACGGCACGGCGCCTAATCGCCGCGGGCGCGGACCCGAGAGCCGTAGCGCCCAACAAGACGACGCTTCTCCACGTCGCCGCGATGAACATGCAAAACGAGCTGGCTTTCTTGTTCCTCGACGATTGTGTCGTCGACGTGGACGCCCGCGACGGGTACGGCAACACGCCCCTGCTGGAAGCGACGTTCGTGGGCCAGCACCACATGCGGCACGTGGCGTTCTGGGATTCCCACGAGACGGTGGCGGGCATGGTCCAGCTTCTGCTCGACCACGGCGCGGACATTGAGGCAATCAACCGCGACGGCAACACGGCGATCGTCGGCGCCGTTTGGAACGGCGTGGCGGACGCGGTGTTGGTGCTACTGACCGGTGGCGCTCGCGTCCAGAGGGTTAACAATCGCGGCGAGACCGTGCTTCATATCGCAGCCCGGTCACCTTCGTCGTTGTCGCTGGCGGTGTGGAGTGCGCTGCTGCGCGCTGGCGCGGACGTCTACGCGCGCGATTGCGACGGCCGCACGTCCCGCGACGTGTGGACGCTCCGAGAGAAAGCCCCCGAGGAGCTCGCGGCGATCGATGCGCTGGTGACGAAGTTGCGCAAGAAGGGAGATGACGCGTCATAGTCTGTTACATACAACGCCCAAGCTGAGAACAGAGACCTTGAGAATCATTAGCACAAAGCGGCATGTTGGCGGTCAAGAGCGCCTTCATTCGTTTCTTGCGCCGCGCGAGCGACGTGGTTTCCGATCAATGGCGCGCACTTCGACACGAGCGGCCAGCGTGGCACCCACGCGGCTCAACCCCGCGTGGATGGATTCGATGAATCATCATATTTTGGAGGTTCACGGTAGACACGGCACTTGCAGAGTACTTCTGTTCTCATCATTGAGCCGATCGTCTGAGATGGAGCTCGACGTTAGGACGCTTGTGGGTGCCATGGAGGCGGACGAAGTGGAGGTCGCAAGCACGATGATCAAGCGCTTTTACGCAGCAGCGGTGGAGGCGGCTGCGGCGGGTGTCTAGTCAGATGCCCTGGAGACGCTGCGGCGCGCCCGCGACGTCGACGGCACGCCGCTTGTTGCGCTCGCAATCCGCCTAAACCAGCCACCGGTGCTGGACGCGCTGCTCGATTGCGGCTGTGCCTGCCAAGACAAGCAGTCTGAGAATGAGGACGACGAAGGAGGAGACGAAGTTATCGACGACGACATCTACCACGGCTGCTCACCATTATGCCAGGCTGTTCAGCTGGGCCGTGACGACTGCGCGCGCGTGCTTGTTGCCCACGGCGCCAGTGTCGACGCGCCCTCGCGTGCCGATATCACCGAGTACACGCCGGTCCACATGCGCGCGATGTACGGCGGGAGCAGCCCGTTCTTTCGTGAGCAAGTGATCGGCGTGTCTCTCGTGGTCGACGCGCACGGCATGGCCGACTTTACGCCACTCTACCTCGCAGTCGTCAACGAGGCCCACGATGGAGCGCAGTGTCTTGTCGCTACGGGAGCGGATCCGAGAGCCACGGTACCGGAAGGCGGGACGCTCATGCATGTCGCCGTGACACTCAAACTGACGCAGTGTGCGACGTGGCTCCTCGACGACTGCGTCGTGGATGTAGACGCGCGCGACGCGTTCGGTAGCACGCCGCTGCTCGAGGCGACGTCTGTCGGCCAGCACAGGATGCAACACTCGATGCATTGGGATTCTCCACCGACGCACATGATCGACATCCTGTCGGGCCACGGCGCGGATATCGATGCGACGAACCACGACGGCAACACGGCTCTCTTTGGGGCCGTGTGGAATGGCTTCTCGGGCGTGGTACACGTGCTATTGGCCAGAGGCGCGGACGTGCGCGCGCGTAACGTTCGCGGCGAGACGGTCCTCCACGTGGCCGCCCGCTCACAGGCAGCGCTACCCATGACCGTTTGGAAGACACTGCTGCGCGGACGTCGACGCGCGCGATGGCGACGGCCGCACGTTTCAGGAGGTCTGGATCGCGCATGAGAAAGACCCGGAGAAGATCGAAGAGATCTGGATGTTAGTCGAGACGCTGCTTGCGGCGGCGTAGTGGCTTGTCGACGGCTCCAGTTCGGAGACACGTGAGGGAGCAGTGCAAATGTCAAAAAAAAAGCATGTACAGGATCTGATAATCATATCCTGGAGGTTCACGCTCCACACGGTCTCAGCAAAAGGTTAGCGGAAACTCTCTCGCCTATCAATGATTGGAGGTAGTTCCTCTCCGTCGAGTGAAACGCCCGAGATGGAGCTCGAAGTGCGGACGCTCGTGGGCGCAATGGAGGCGGACGACGTTGAGGC
Source organism: Pythium rhizo-oryzae (assembly GCA_027475725.1). Taxonomy (NCBI): domain Eukaryota; phylum Oomycota; class Peronosporomycetes; order Pythiales; family Pythiaceae; genus Pythium; species Pythium rhizo-oryzae. Next base: position 28,713 of record JAMFLL010000030.1, read on the forward strand.
GGCGACAGCGATGATCAAGAGCGTTTTCGCAGCAGAAGCAGCAGCGGCGGCGGCGGCGTCAGGCGTCGAATTTGGCGCCCTGGAGATGCTGCGGAGAGCGCGCGACCGCAACGGTACGCCGCTCGTGACGCTCGCGGTCCGCCTGAACCAGCCGTCCGTGTTGGACGCCCTGCTGGATTGCGGCTGCGCTTGCCAAGAGGAGGAAGTCACAGAGGAAGAAGAGGGGGACGGCAACGTCTATCACGGCTGCACGCCACTGTGCGAAGCGATTAAGCTGGGCCACGACGTATGCGCACGCGTGCTGGTGGCGCACGGTGCGAGCGTCGACGCGGCCTCACGTGCCGACGGCTCCTACTACACGCCGATCCACCTTGGCGCGCTGTCCGGTTCGAAGGGGTCCTTCTTCCGCGAAGAAGCGCTTGCCACGTCGCTTGTCGTTGACGCGCGAGACGTCGCCGACTACACACCGCTCCACCTCACAGTCGTCTACTCGGCGATCGACACGGCGCGGCTGCTGGTAGCTGCGGGTGCCAACCCGAGAGCCAGAGTCATGGACGACGCCACGCTGCTGCACGTCACGGCCACGAACACATTGGTTCAGCCTGCCGTCTGGCTGCTCGACGATTGCGTTGTGGACGTTGACGCGCGGGATGTGTACGGCAACACGCCACTTCTGGAGGCGACGATTGTGAGCCAGCACCGCATGCGGCGAATAGCGTTCCGAGAGTATCAGGAGCAGCTCGTTGCTATCATCGAGATTCTGCTGGGCCACGGCGCGGACATCGAGGCGTCCAATCGTGACGGCTTCACCCCAATCTTCGGTGCCGTGTGCAACGGCTTCTCGGACGCAATACTGCTACTGCTGGACAGAGGTGCGATCGTGAGCAGAACCAATCGTCGCGGCGAGAATGTTCTCCACGTGGCCGCGCGCTCATCAGTGTCGCTACCCACGACAGCATGGGAGGCACTGCTGCGCGCGAGCGCCGATGCTGACGCGCGCGACTGCGACGGCTGTTCGTTTCAGGAGATCTGGATCTCGCATGATAAAGACCCGGAGGAGCTCGAGGAGATTACGGTGCTCGTAGAGCGGCTGCGTTGTGCGGCGTAGCGCTATGTGAGAAACGGAGAGCTAACGTCGGGAAGAACTGCTTCTGATGGGAAAGTGTGGACGGAGGTTCTCAATATCAATGACCTGTTTCACGAGTGGCGTTGATGACCCGGTGTGGAGGAATTATCTTTCGATTGGTCGAAACAAGGCCTGGAAAAATCAGCTCGAATGGAACCCTCACCATCGGACGGGTAGCCCCTCTACGAAGTACATCGAGTCATTTGCCGGAGATGGCGTTCGACGTGCGCGCGCTCGTGGGCGCCATGGAGGCGCGTGAAGTGGACGAGGCTGTGGAGATGATCAAGCGCTTCGCGGCAGCAGCAGAGTCTGACGCCCTTGGAACGCTGTGGCGTGCCCGCGAGCGCCACGGCATGCCGCTCGTGATTTTTGCAGCCCAGCTGAACCAGCCAGCAGTGCTGGACGCACTGCTGGACGCAGGTTGCGCATGCGAAGAGGTCGATGTGGAGGAAGAGGAAGAGGAGGAAGAGGAAGAAGATGACGACGAAGACTTCTATCGCGACTGCTCACCGCTGGGCGCGGCCGTGCGGCTAGGACTCGACGATTGCGCGTATGTGTTGGTCGCCCACGGTGCGACCGTCGACACACCGTTCCGTGCGCACAGGAACTCCTACACGGTGATTCATACCGTGGTGCACGGCCGGCAGGACTCCGTCTTCCGTTATCAGGCGCTCGACATGTCACTCGCTCTCGACGCGCGCGGCGTGACGAACGACACGCCGCTCCTCCTCGCGGTCGTTGGTAACTCTATCCGCACAGCACAGCGCCTGGTCAACGCGGGCGCCGACCCGAGAGCTCGCATGTTCAACAAAGGGATCCTACTTCAAGTCGCCGCCGCAGGGGCGTACACGCCACTTGTTGCCTGGCTCGTCGAAGACTGCGTCGTGGACGTGGACGCGTGCGACGCCTACGGCAACACGCCGTTGCTAGACGCGATGTTCGCAGGCCAGCAACGCATGCGAGATGTGGCGTACTGTAGGTCTCCAGAAAGGGTCAACAGCGTCATCAAGATCCTGCTGGACCACGGTGCGGATATCGAGGCGTCGAACGATGACGGCAACACGCCCATCTTTGGTGCCGTGTGGAACGGACTCACCGACGCGATTTTGGCGCTGCTGGCCAGAGGTGCAAGCGTGCAAGCAACCAACTGTCACGGCGAAACCGTTCTCCACGTGGCCGCGCGCTCGCGGTGGTTGTCACGCACGACAATATGGGAGGCTCTGCTGCGCGCGGGCGCCGACGTCGACGCACGCGATCGCGATGGCCGCACGTTTCAGGAGATTTTGTCCGCGCGTGGTGAGGCCCCGGAGAAAATCGAGGAGATTAGCGCGCTGGTAGAGAGGCTGCGCAGGGCGGCGTAGACTGCGGGGAGCGGCAGGGAACGAGTCGAGGCTGGCGCATCTTTACCAGAGACCCAATGTAGTCGAGTTTGTACCCATGTATCCATGGTGCCGAAAGAGTGGTACGTTGTACCGCGTTCAAGGTACAAGACTTGTTGCGCTCCTCCGACCGAAGGCCCAAGAAGCATTGACGGAATCGGACGAGGGAAGCCATGGGCGCGTCGGGTTCCAAGGCGAACGAGCCGGCGGCGCTCGCGTTCATCGACAGCACGCTCGCGACGCACCCGGTGACGATCTTCAGCAAGTCGTACTGTCCCTACTGCACCATGGTGGGTAGTAGCCATTAATTAGCGGAGACCGTCACCCCCGCGAGACAGAACTGACACTCTCTGGTGTGCCTCCCCCACAGGCCAAGGACGTGATGCGCCAAGCGGGCGTGCCATATCACGTGGTCGAGCTCGACCAGAAGCATGACGACCCTAGCGGGGCCGATATCCAGAGCGCGCTCGCGACCAAGACAGGTACGGTCTCACTTTGTTGTGCTGAAGGATTGGGGCTCGTCCGTGACGGTGGCGAACTGCTCTTCGGTAGGTCGCTCGACCGTGCCCAATGTGTTCCTGAACAGCGTTTCAATTGGCGGCGGTACGGACGTCAAGGCTCTCTTCCAGTCGGGCAAGCTTACGCAGATGCTGAAGGAGGCCGGGTTGCTTCAGTAGTTCGTTAGTCTACGAACGAAAACTGTTCATGAAGAAAAAGACGGAAAGATGAGCGTGTTTCAACTGTTGCAAGCTATGCGTTTACGCCTTGGAGACTGTGAAGCTGATGACCTTCTTGTCATTCAGGCGCTTGGCAAGCGAATGGCCGCAGGCCGTGGCCGGCGTGAGGATGCCGCCCTCGGTCAGCGCGCCCTCGCGCTCGTCCTTGGCGAGGCAGAACGCGACCTCCGAGATCATCTTGCTCGTCACCAGGTAGCCCGGGTCGCCGACGCACGACGACTCACCCTTGGCCGCGAGCGTGCCGTCCTCAGCATACGCGAACGCCTTCGCCTTGAAGTAACCCTTTCGGAGCATCTCCTCCGAAGGGCCCTCGCCCGAGCTCGGCGCGAGCTTCCACAGCAGCTTACGCGTCCAGCCGAACATGGCAAGTCCGCCGACGATCGAAGTGACAAGCGACATGATCCAGTTGGTCGCGTTACCCAGACCCAAGCGCTCGATGTAGGAGAACTTGGCGCCGTACTTGTTCTTGAACAGGTAGTTGGAGCGCAGCACGACGTGCTGGTTGATCATCGCGCCGATGAACAGCGAGCTGCGCGACTTGAGTTCGGGATCGTACGGAAGCGCGAGCGTTGACGTGTTGGCGGCAACGAGGTCCTTGCTCTCGGCGGCGTACGCAGGCGACGTGAAGTAGTACGGGTTCGTCATGTTCTTCAGCTCGTCGACGGGCGCGTTGTCCAGCATGTTGAGCAGCGAGATGCACGTGCCGCCACTCGCGGCGCCCAGCGTCTCGGTCCAGTAGTGGTTCACGCGCGAGACGGTGGTCTTGTGCTCCTTCTGGACCACGTCCGCAAGCAGGAACGTCATGACGTCCGAGGGCACAGCTTCGAAGCCGCAGCAGTGGACGATGCGCGCGCCGCTCTTCTGCGCGGCGGCCTCAAACTTGTCGACGTTCTGCTTGGCCCACGTCATCTCACCCGTGAGGTCGCAGTAGTGGACGCCGTGCTCGGCGCAGAGCTCGACGAGCAGAGCGCTGTAGAGCGCGTACGGACCGGCGACCGAGAGCACGACGCGCGTCGAGTGGACGAGCTCGAGCATCGCGGCGCGGTCGCCGCCGTCGGCCACGATCACGGGCACCTTGTCGACCACGCTCGCGTCGGCGCCCTGCGCCTCAAGCTTGGCGCGCAGCGTCTGCTTGACCTGGTCGATCTTGGACGCACTGCGCGCCGCGATGGCCCACTTGAGCGCGCCGTCCTGGCCGACAGCCGTCTCGCGCTCGCTGAGAAAGTACTCGACCACGAGCTGACCCGTGTAGCCGGTTGCGCCGAAGATCACGACGTCGAACTGCTTGTGCGTTGCGACCATGGTGTTGTTAAACGCGGGTAGGATCCTTTCGGGGTGAGGAGGACGAAAAAGCGAAAGTGAACGACCTGTACGGGAAATGCACAGGGTCCCGGCGGGACCTCGGGTTGACGCAGGGGGAGAACCAAAGAGCTGGTCTCCCCTCGCGTCGGCGCGAGCGTGATGCCGTGGTGGTCGCACTGTTCGGCGCGATTCGACGGCGACGCCGTCTGGCCCAGACTCTGGGCAGGCGGCCAACTCTTGCAGTTGAACAGATGGATGGTCATGGCAGTGACAGCTCCGAGACCGCGACCAATCGGAGACCTTGTCCGTACCGGAGACTGTCCCGTGAAAACTCTGAGACATCGAGCGTTGCCTCATCACAGCTGGGCCGCTCTTCGCTCTAGTGACTCGTTACAGAGACGATCGAGTCGAGCGAACTTCGAGAAGGTGACCGCGCTGGTGTCATCACCGAGTTCACAACTTGCACAGGTGGTTGCTTCGGTCCTGCAGCGTGCGCTCCCGGTTTTGTGTACCGGTACAAGGTTGTGTGAGCTGTCGGATCACTCGGCGGCCACATGCTGGGATCTCAGTGCGCTTTTCCGTCTGCCAAGCTCCACGTCAAACCCAAAACTCCAAGTGGCTACATACCAGGCCTGCAGGAACTAGGGAGGAAGGCTTCCTGCCGGAGGACGAGGCAGCAGCTTCCAAGCTCGTCCTCCGGCTGCTCCGCCTCCCTGCCCCGATTGTGAGCTCCAACCACGTGGCGGCGGATTACGTAACCTCGCCGTTCCGCCAGGCTTGTCACACACAAGCCGCTGTCCGCCGTTTACGCTCCGACTGGTGGCGCACTTGTGTATTTGTCCCAGCTCAGTCATTTCCTGAAAGCACTGGAGACAAACTGCCATTGAGATCATGAGTTCGACGCCGTTTCCTCCGCCGCCACCGTCGGCAACCAAGACAATCCGCGTGCGAACGTACGAGGCGCGCGACCGCAATGCCGTCGTGGAGCTCTTCACGGCCGGTATGCTGCTCTACTCGGCAACCCCAGGCGAGATCGAGCCCATGTTCGCGCCGTACCTGGAAGAGAGCATCAACGGGGACCTCGCAAGCATTGAGGCCACGTACATGGCGAGTGGTGGCCACTTCTGGGTCGCGACGTGTGTCGAAGACAACGGCGAGCAAGTCGTCGTGGGCATGGTCGGGCTAGAAGGCAAGCCGGAGAAGGCGTTCGAGTTGCGTCGCATGTCGGTGCGCTCCGAGTACCGCCGCTACGGCGTGGGGAAGAAGCTTGTGACTCATCTTGAACAGTGGGCAAAGGACAAGGGCGTGTTGAAGGTGTGGCTCTCGACGGGCGGGCCCATGGTGCAGGCTCACCGCTTCTACGAATCGATGGGGTACGCCAAGTACAAACAAGAGACCGTGGCCGAGGGCTTCGAGATTGTATTCTTTGAGAAGTGTCTCGTTTGAATAGTAGTACATGACTTTTGTTCCTATCTCGCGGACTTGCGCTGGGTGACCTCAGGGCCTTCGACCTCGTGCAAATAGATCTGGCTGGGCATTTGGGCCGGATTGTAGTGCTCAGCGCCCTTCGACCAGTCGTACGAGACCGCGTACGCGAAGATGTCCCCGCGCGCGTTGAACTTGCCCATAGCGATACCTTGGTCGCTCCTACGAGAAGGAATAATTGTGAGCGTCAACAGGGCTGCTCCAACTCCAACCTATACACAACGTACACTTTCGACGACACCTTGAGCCGCTGGCGCGCAGTGAGATTCCAAAAGCAGTATGTACCATCCCCTCCGGTTGAAGCGACGACACCATTTGGGTGGAAGTTCAGCGAGTTGACTGGAAAAATATCCGAGCCACTGCGGTGCGCGCGGAACGCGTAGTCCTTCTTCTTATCCTTCTCCTCGACGTGCATCACCGCACACCGACCCTCGATCGAGCCCACCACAAACCCCGTGCCGTCCGGAAAGCACGCGATCGTACGCGTTTGATACTTCAGATTGCTCGTCATCGTCTTGTACACAACCGACGGCTTGCGCATGTCGAAAACGTCGACACTGCGGTTCGCCGTCGCCACCACGAGCAACGGGTATTTGGCGTCCATCGCGTAGCAGCGCTCCGAGACGTTCACCGTGGCCATGGGCGTCGGTGATCGTGTGTCCCAGTACTTGACCGTCTTATCCCACGAGCCGGTGACGACGCAGTTGGCTTCCTGGACGTGGGCGATTCCCTTAATCGGTGCGTCGTGCTGTTCATTTCAGATAGATTCGCAATGTCGTTGTTAGCGCACATCGTTCTCTGCCACTCCCACCACTCGTCCACTGTTTACCGCAGCGATCTGCTGGCCCTGCGCGGGGCCGTTGAGCGCCCACATCTTGGCGGTCTTGTCGCACGACCCGGAGAATACCGTGCTGCCATCCTATTCCACCAACAGAACATTCCATCAGTCCACTCTGCGCTATACCCTGGGAAGGTTGCTCACAAAATACAGTTGCGCACTGCGCTGAATGCCGTGCAGAGCACGGGGGCGTCGTGGGAGATCTGGGCCCTGGGCACTGCGTGAAGCGTGTTTGGTTGAAGCTGTCGGCCCTGCCGTAGTTCCACCTCCCAGCAGCGCACCACGTTGTCCCAGCCGCCGGCCACGAGCACGTCGGCCGTCGGGCTCCACGCGAGGTCCTGGATGCCGTCCGCTATCGCCGGCTGCGCAGCGTGGTCACGTTCTGTCGGCGCCATCAGCGTGTGAGAGCGCCGGAAAGGGGGACTGGAAGTATGTTTGCCGTCCAGGTTCGCACTTTTGGGTCCCAGTGAGACAGCCAGCGTGGCGAACAAGGCGCCTTCACTCATGGGTTCATCATGAAGAGTGATGGTCAGTCGTACCCATTTGATGCCCTCCGCTGCAAGTCCCAGCACCCAACTTGCTGTCAGGACGGAGTGGCTCTCTCGATACAGGCCCGCGTCTTCGTCAATCCAGTGGCACAAGCGCGAAGTAGTGATCGATTCTGGCTGATAGACAGTGAGAGTCGACGCGTGGACTCGTACATCGACCGGAAGATTAGTAGTGGCTCAAGCACGGTACGATCCATGATTTTTACTTGTTCGAGTATCGATGGGCATGACGGTATTCGAGTCGAGAACCTCGTGTCTATGGTCGCTGGGAAGCCACGTAGTTTGACTTTCAGATTACCCAAGCGTAGACTATAATCCTAGTCAGCGCAAGTCGAAGGAACCATGCTTGAGGCTCCAAGAACCAGTGTGAATTATCACGAGAAGGAACAGTACATCCCCTTTGGCTTGGTGCACAGCGAGAGCTGACGCGTGGAATCATACAGCGGCAATGCGATTAGCGGTACGCTACGATTCATGATCTTACTCATCTGATCAAGCGTGATGGCATTCGAGTCGTCCAGGCATATGCCAGCGCCATAAAACTTGATTTCATCCCCGAGATCCCGTGCAGCGACCTCCAAATGGGCACGGACGTGGTGTGCGTGGAACTTTGCCGGCAGACAGAGCGTCTGCGTCGAGGATTCCGTCTGTGAGCTTGTGTAGGGCAAAGCCTGTGGAGAGGAGAGACAAAAGCCTCCGCGCTGGGGCGTGCTCAATGGAGCTGCGCCGGCACAGCAGCTCAGTGTGATCAAGAACCTGTGAAGAAGGGGCGTTGGTCGGTGGCTCCGTGAACTCGCATCGCCGTCGTCGCTGATTCTCTTCCTCTCTCCCTCTTTTCGTTTGTGTTGCTCGTGCTCCCTGGGATTGATCGGGTTCGTCTTCGCTAACTGAATCTCCTCTCTAAACCGATCATGTTCGAATCACTGGTCACCCCCAGTGGTTGGTAGATTCGCCTGTTGTGGCACACCGGTGAGAGATCTCGTCACAATTTATGAGGGAAACTGGAGGAAACCATCCCTCCCCTTCGAAAGAAAGGAGACTCTCGCATCTCTGGGCGTCGACTTCCGTTCTTCGCAGCAGACGGCCAAGCGGAGGTTAGCCAGGGCGACACGCCCACAAGAGAGAGAACGGAGAACGGAGATCGGAGACGCGCGATGGCGCCCGCGGAAACTCGTGTGGTCGACGACGGCGGCGGTGGCGATGCGGCGGCGCCCTCGAGGGACCAGCAGCTGCGCGACGCGTGCGCGCGCGGGGAGCTGGAGGCGGCGCGCGCGCTGCTGGAGGCCGGCGCCTCCGTTGATGCCGGCGACGAGGTGTGCTTCCCTTGCGTCCTACTCCTGCGCTCGCGACGGCCGCGCGACCCACAGGAGTAGGGGGCTAATGTGATGGGCTTGTGCGTGTGTGGTTGCCTGTGGCTTCTGATGAACAGAAAGGCAAGACGGCGTTGTACTACGCGGCCAAGCGCGGCGACGTGCGCGTGCTGCAGCTGCTGCTCGACCGCGGTGCGGACCTCCACGCCCTGACCAAGGTGCGGCCATGGACCGTGTAAAAGGAAAACGCCAGTGGGGCTGACAGTCTGTTCATGTGTGGGAGAGATTGTGCAGAAGGGCAAGTCGTTGTTGTATGTGGCTGCGTTCCGAGGTGGTGTCGAGGCCGTGCGGTTCCTGCTGGAGCAGGGCCATCCAGTCGATGGAACGGACAATGTACGTGACACGGAGACAGCGACATTAAGTACAGGCAGAGAAAGGATCGGCGGAGACTGACTCGTTCTTCGAGTTGTTTTCGTTTGTAGCATGGGCGCACACCTCTGTTTGGAGCGACCCAAACAGGCGATGTGGACACGATGCAGCTATTGGTGGAGCGCGGTGTTAACGCGCTGGCAGGTGCAAACGTGAGTCAGCTTATTCTGCACATATACTACGGTGGTGAGGCTGGTCGTTACGGTGGTGCACATCACTGTAGAATAAGCGAACAGCTCTTCACGACGCCGCCTGGGCCGGAAAAACCGAGGCTGTGAGGTTTTTGCTAGGACATGGTCTTGCTATAGACTCGGCTGACGAAGTGAGTTCCTAGCCGACGTCAATATCGATCGCCGATCGTATGGAAAGAATCGGCATGAGCTATGGGTGCTGACGGATCATGATGCCAAACTCGCAGGACGGAGACACGGCGTTCACCTACGCAGTGCTCGGCGGCCACGTCGACACGATGCGCCTACTGGTGGAGCTCGGTGCCGACGTGGGTGCACGTGGACAGGTATAGAAGCAATTGCCCCCTCCCATACAGTGGACGTGGGGTGTGTCGACGGCTGACTTGTGATGCTTTGTTCGATGTAACAAATTAGGATGGCTGGACGGCCTTGCTCTGGGCTGCGAATAATGGCCAAGTCGAAGCTGTGAGGTTCTTGGTAGAGCAAGGACTTAACGTGAACAGCGCAAACAACGTACGTACTTGATAACCGCTCGTATGGAAAGAACGGCACATGCTGTGGGTGGTAACGAATAATGATGGGAGTATCCCCAGCGCGAAAGCACGGCCTTGCACCTTGCTGCCGGCGGAGGCCACGTCGACACGATGCGCCTTCTGGTGGAGCTTGGTGCCGACGTGAGAGCACGTGGAAATGTACAGTAGCCCGTTTTGTCATGTGCATGGTAATGTGTGTATGTTATAGCAATCACTGACTTGTTATGTTTTGCTCGATGTGAAAACTTAGAATGGCATGACAGCCTTGCTCTGGGCAGCTAGTAAAGGCCACGTCGAAGCTGTGAGGTTCTTGATAGAGCAAGGTGTTGATGTTAACAGCGCAGACAGTGTAAGTACACGATAGCCGGTCGTACGGAAAGAACGGCTCTCCCCCCCTTGAGGGTATACGGTGGACGTGGGGTGTGGACACGGCTAATTTGTGATGCTTTGCTCGATGTAACAAAATTAGGATGGCTGGACGGCCTTGCACAAGGCTGTGTCTAAAGACCACGCCGAAGCTGTGAGGTTCTTGGTGGAGCAAGGTGCTGATGTCAACAGCGCAGACAATGTGCGTAATTAATCGCCGATTTTATGGAAGAGCGGCACGCGCCATGGGTGCTAACGGATGATGATGAGAATATTCCCAGCGCGGACACAAAGTGTTGCATCTTGCAGCGATCAATGGCCACTTCGATATGATGCGCCTTCTGGTGAAGCTTGGAGTCGACGTGGGAGCACCTGGACATGTACAGTAGCCCGTTTTGTCATGCGCATGGTGTTGTGTGCGTGTTGTGTCGTTAGCTGATTTCTGATGTTTCGTTGGATATGACAACCTAGTATGGAATGACCGCCATGCTCTGGGCTGCTGAAAAAGGCCACGTCGAGGCTGTGAGGTTCTTGGTGGAGCAAGGTGCTGATATGAACAGCGCAGACTTTGTACGTACACGATAACCGATCGTATGGAACAAACAGCACGTGCTGTGGGTCCTAAGAGATGATGATGGGAATAAGCTTAGACGGGAAAGAGGGCAATCCACATTGCAGCGCGCGAAGGCCACGTCGATATGATGCGCCTTCTGCTGGAGCTTGGTGCCGACGTGGGAGCACGTGGAAGTGTAAAGTAGCCCGTCTTGCCATCTGCATGGTAATGTGTGCATGTTATAGCGATCACTGACTAGTGATGCTTTGTTTGATGTACCAATCTAGTATGGCAAGATGGCCTTGCACATGGCTGCTAATAAAGGCCACATTGAAGCTGTGAGGTTCTTGGTGGAGCAAGGTGCTGATGTCAACAGCGCGCAAAACGTACGTACTCGATCGCCGATCATATGGAAGGAACGGCACGTGCCGTGATGCAAACGAAAGATACTGGCAATTTCGTAGCACGGAGACACGGCCCTCCACGACGCAGCGCACGATGGTCACGTCGATATGATGCGCCTTCTGCTGGAGCTTGGTGCTGACGTGCGAGCACCTGGACATGTATCATAACTCGTTGTGGCTTGCATGGTTATGTGCGTATGTTAAAGCGATCACTGACTTGTGATATTTTGTTCGATGTACCAATCTAGTATGGCATGACGGCCTTGCACATGGCTGCTAATAAAGGCCACGTCGAAGCTGTGAGGTTCTTGGTGAAGCAAGGTGCTGATGTCAACAGCGCAGACAATGTGCGTAATCGATCGCCGATCCTATGGAAGGAACGCCACGCGCCGTGGTGCTGACGGATAATGCTGGCAATTTCGCAGGAAGGAGACACGGCCTTCCACGACGCAGCGATACGTGGCGACGTCGATATGATGCGCCTTCTGGTGGAGCTTGGCGCCGACGTGGGAGCACGTGGAGATGTACACTAGCCGTTTGTCATGTGCATGGTGTTGTGTGCGTGATGTGTCGTTGGCTGACTTGTGATGTTTTGTTCGACGTGACAAATTAGTTGAGCATAACAGCCTTGCACTCGGCTGCTAGTAAAGGCCAGGTCGAAGCTGTGAGGTTCTTGGTGGAGCAAGGTGTTGATGTCAACAGCGCAGATAACGTGCGTACTCAATCGCTGTTCGTATGCAAGAGCGGCACGTGCTGTGGGTGGTAACGGATGACAATGGGAATATCCTCAGGTTGGAAACACGGCCCTCCATCGTGCAGCGATCCGTGGCGACGTCGATATGATGCGCCTTCTGGTGGAGCTTGGCGCCGACGTGGGAGCACATGGAAATGTACAGTAGCCCGTTTTGCCGAGAGCATGGTAATGTGTGTATGTTATAGCAATCACTGACGTGCTATGTTTCGCTGGATGACAACCTAGCATGGCATGATGACCTTGCGCTCGGCTGCGGAAGAAAGCCACATCGAAGCTGTGAGGTTCTTGGTGGAGCATGGTGTTGATGTCAACAGCGTAGACATTGTACGTACTCGATCGCCGATCGTATGGAAGAGCGGTACGTGCTGTTGGTGCTAACGGGTGGTGATGGCAATTTCACAGAACGGAGACACGGCCCTCCACGACGCAGCGATATGTGGCCACGTCGATATGATGCGCCTTCTGGTGGAGCTTGGTGCCGACTTAGGAGCACGTGGAAGTGTAAAGTAGCCCGTTTTGTCATGTACATGGTGATGTGCGTATGTTATAGCGATCACTGACTTGTGATGTTTCGCTGGATGTGACAACCTAGCATGGCATGACGGCCTTGCACTCGGCTGCTAGTAAAGGCCACGTCGAAGCTGTGACGTTCTTGGTGGAGCATGGTGTTGATGTCAACAGCGCAGACAATGTACGTACTTAATCGCCGATCGTATGGAAGGAAAGGCACGAGCTGTGGGTGCTAATGAATGATCGAAACTTAGGATGAAAGCCTTACTCCACTGGCCCTCGTGTTCCGAGGCTTCGGGAGCACAACCGCATACACAATGGCGAAAGGGCTTTGTTCGTATGGAGCCTCCTTTGACGCGAATGATCAACGGTTGGCTTTGAGCGCAACACGTGCCAACACTAACGATGGTATCAGTTGGAGTGATACTGCTGCTGCTGTTGTTTGGCGGTCGGGTCTGTTCGTCTGTGTGGATCACTGGATGCAAGAACACGCTATGGGTGCCTCGACGCTCACGGACATCCCAATCGAGGTTGTCAACCGTGGAAAATCATCTGTCAAAACCTATCTTGCTGACGTTTCGCGCTCTTCGTACGATGATCGCCTCCATCGCTGCAAGGTTTGCGTCGTCGGTCCAAGCGAATGGGGAAAGACGAGCCTTGTGCAATCTATGAGGACGAATCGAGCGTTTCTGACACAGTTCAAGGACCGCACTGTCGGTGTCGACCTGACCACCTGTTTGCTGAAGAGTGTCACAAAGGACGTACCTGTACGTCTGGAGGTGACGTTCTGGGACTTTGCTGGGCAAGACGTGTACCAAGCAGCGCACACGGTGTTCTTCTCAAAGCGGACGTTGTTCATGTTGGTTGTGGATCTTGAGAATTACTGGAAGGAGCTACAAGACGCGACTGGTAAATCGGATCGCGACTCTAAGGCGCAGATGGATCGTTTCGTGAGCACAAAGATCTTCCGATGGGTGCGCTCAATCTTCGCGCACCAGCCAGATGCGCATTTTGTGGTTGTCGGGACCAAGGTTGACCAACTGGAGGATGCTCAAGTCGTGGCAGAGATCTGGGACGATCTTCGCGACCGCTTGGACCAGTGGAAAGCTGCGCTCGCAAAGGGTTTGGATTGCGAACTGTTGCCGGCTGGTGCGAGTGCAAGGGACGTGAAGGACCTCCAGGGAAAGTTGACAAACCTGGCGTCGAGCGAGTGGCAAGTGGTGAACCTGCTGAAGGTTGACTCGATCGTAAAAGTTCGCGATGCCGTCAAGACTACGATCACGTCGTCGGATCTCGGATTTCCGATGTGGAAGACGTACACGCAGGTGCTGGAGTGTGTGGTGAAGCGTCGTGGAGTCGCGAAGAAAGAATCCAGCGCTCGGAAGCGAATCGAGAAATCGATCATCGAGTGCTCGTACAGTAATCTACGTCGGCAGCTGCTTCAAGGGGTCGACAACCTCGACCGTAATGCGTGTGAGCAGATTATGCGCACTCTGAATGATCTGGGTGACGTGTTGTGGTACGAGCATGACGGCGCGGGAGTACTCAAGAACTATATTATTGTAGATCCGATGCTGGTGATCGATGTCGTGCGCGGGGTGATTCGTCACGACTTCTTACACCAAAATGACCACCAACCATCTCGAAACGGCCTCATCACGCACTCTTTATTGAGTACGTTTCCTTTGTGGAGGGACATGGACGTGGAGTTGATGCATGCGTTCAAGTCATTGTTGCAGCATTTCAAGCTGGCGTATCCTGCGGACGCGGATGTGATGCTCCCAGAGTCCGACATCATCGTGCCAGCATACTGGAATCCTGATCCGTCTATGACATCGGGTGCAGCTTCGAAGACTAAGTCGCTCCTACCGCAGAAGTCCGTTTGCGACGTATTTTCGTCCCATCGATGGTGCTGGGAGTACGAGATTCCGAGCGAGCTGTCCGAGGTGATTTTTGTCCAGTTCGCAGTCCAGAGCCACTCGTCGTATCTGCCTCGCACGATTCGCGGGTTCTGTGTCGAGGTTGCCTCCGACGAGTTCGCAGCCAGCATTGCGCTGATCCAGAAGAATTCTTCGCGAGATGTTCTTCGAATTGAAGTGGGTGGATTGTCAGCAGATATCGGCTGGCACAATATGCGCTTCTACTTGCTGAAGATGGAGAGGGTGCTCGAGGAATATCGTGGTGATGTGGTCTGGCGGTACATCGCGCACCGTCATAGTGACGGTGCGTCGGAAACTCGTCATCCAGTAGGTCCACTAGTGAAGGCAATTGAGGATGCTATCGCCAGGGGTAAAGGCGCTCAGTCGGTCCGGGCGATGATGCCGTGGATGCCACCAAGCATGGACTGGTACATGCACAAATCGTGGAGCGACGTCGCGGCGCTCCAGCAACTGCAGATGCATCATTCGGTGGAAGAGAAGCTCGACGCATTACGAAAGTTGGCAATTGCGGGCGACGCGCCCCGTCAGTTCCCCGCGCTGTGGTCGTTGGAGTACAAGGCGGAAGCTCAGAAGGCCGTGCTGCGTATGTCGAGCGATCTGTCTGGTATTTGCTACCACGTTCCGATCGAGATTGACACGGGGTCTCCGCGGTTGGCGCGACACGCGCCGATCTTTAAGGTGAGTAATCTTTGTTGCGTGTGCGCTATGGTTGGTGACATCTCATGAGTTCGGTGATTTGTGCGATGAAGGCCGGTGTGTCCTTGTTTGCTACCGTTGTGGGGAACGCAGTGTCTCTGCCGCTGGTGCAAAAAGTCGTAGATGCTGCGAAGACAGGTGCGTGGTTTTCTCTGCATTTGCCGTGGACCGCACGCAGGACCTCTGAACTATTGATGCTTTCGTGGACTTTGTGATGCATGTCCACAGCTCTTGAGAGCTCGTTGAACAACGCTGTGCGGGTCCACAACCTGATCGACAAGCTGGACATTCCAGCGTCGCAGGGCTTTGACGCGCGCACCAACAGCAAGCTGTCTCCCGGTACAACTATAGCGCTTCTTCGCGACTTGCTGAAGGCATACGACGACAGCTTGGACGTGCTCGAGATCTCGGAGATTTCAAATCTCGAGTGTGCGGTGACTTCAAGCGGCGAGTATGTGTGGGCCCACGCGCATGAGATCGCGCGAATGGGCGACAAGATCACGCGGTGCTCTGCTCCACCGTCATTGTGGGACACACTGCCGAAGCACGATCCGACCGCGACCACCGCGACACAGTCGGCGACGTCACCCCAAGCAGCGATAGCTGCATCTAGTCCGACAACAAAGAAGACCGTGCCCAGCACTCTCAAGTTCAGCATTTGTGTTGGCGAGGTGGTCGGTCTCTCGGACTGGGACTGGCACAAGACGTACTGCGCGTGGCAGCTGTACTACAGCAACAAATCCTTGAAGCCTCTCGCCATGGACGTGACTCCGACCAACGGCGACAGCAGCCAGCCGCCGTCGTGGCGTACGATGCGTATGGTAATCGACGCGGTGGGGTCGGTGGAGATGCTGCGCGAGTGTCGTTTGACTGTGCAAGTGAAACGCCGCAGTCGCATCGGCTACACCAAGTAGGTGCAGCTGTTGGGCGGATTTGGATTTTCGCTCCGCGAACGGTTGTGGCTGATGTGGTGCTGTGTGACATAGGCATATTGGAGAAGGCCAGGTGTGGCTGCGTGATTTCTTGGACAAGGATGCGGAGCAGATCTTTCCGTGTGAGCCTGTGAGGGTACCGATTGACGCGACTGCAACGGACCGCGCTGTGATTATCCATCTTGTGGCGGAAATCTAGTGCGGAAGAGAAACGCGCGCGTCGAGGCAGTCGGCGTGAGAGAAGGAGATTGAATGTGAAGCTGGGTGATCTCACTACCTTAGGATGCTGTTTTAAATTGTGGTGACTGTCGTAGTCCACGCAGTGGTCATACGCAAGTAAGACTGCAACTCCTGCACCTGCAGCAGCGTGATCTCATCATAACTTGGGTTCGGCCCTGGTAATCTCGTCCGTGGCGGACAGGTCAAGATTGCGCGGCGTGACGCCTCACCAACTCGACGTTGTTGGGTACCTCGACTCCTTATCTGTTGGCCCTGTGCGGGTACGTTCAGCGCCCACACATTCCCTTGGCGCACGACCCGAAGAACCCCGTGGTGCAGTCCTCGTTGAAACACGCATGTCAACATGAACTCATTAGCCACGCTGCTCCGTCCAAAATCTCTCCTTACAATAACGCAAGAGAGCCCACCGCACTGAAGGCCGTGTAGAGGACGGTCTCTCGTGGGAGATCTGTGTCTTGGGCTGCTGCCGCTGTAGGTAGTACCTCCCAGCAGCGTACGAGGTCGTCCCAGCGTTGGTCACGAGCACGTCAGCCATCGGGTTCCACGAAGTCCAGGATGCTGCGCCATATACGGCCCAACCAGAGTGATTGTCGGTTGTACCCATTTGAGTTTCCCCGGCTTGAAGTCGTGTGATTACGCTCGTCAGGTTGACCACTTTGGTGCCGCACCCTCGACTCATCCCAACGAAAATCTGTCCACAGATTGCGTCAACGCAATGAGCGGTGCTAGCCCACCAGTGCTGCCCACGGACTCACTGTGTTGCTTGCCTCGGTTCATTATCTCGCTGCCCAAGTCTCCACACAAGGCGTTGGTCTCCATGGTGAAGCAAACGACGCAGTTCCAGCTCAAGCCTCCGCGCGACGCCATCCGCGTGCGCTCGTACGCACCCGGCGACCACGCGGCGGTCATTGATGTCTTCAGCGCGGCGATCCGGCAGTATCCAGAGAACGCCGAGGGAATCCAGCCGCATTGGCAGCAATTTATCCAAGAGACCATCCAGGGCGACCTGGCAGATATCCACGGCACGTACTTCGCGACCGGCGGCCACTACTGGGTCGCGACATGTGAGCACGGCGAAGACGGAGGAGGGACAGAAGAGCGAATCGTTGGGATGGTAGCGCTCAAGGCCAATCGCGGCTCGGGTGACGCGGAGCTGCGCCGCATGTCCGTACACCCGGCGTACCACCGCTGCGGCATCGGTCGGCTCTTGGTGAGTACGCTGGAGCAGTGGGCGACCAGGGAGGGTTTCGCGCGCGTGTGGCTCGCGACGGGAAAGCCGGTCGTGGACGCGCAGCGCTTTTACGAGTCGATCGGGTTCGAGTGCTACGAGACCAAGACACTCCCGATCGGCGTCGAGCTCCTGCTCTACGAGAAGCGCTTGGTGTGATGGAGCAACGTGCGCTTTCGTTATGGGGATAACAACGACAGTGGTGTATGAATACCACTTGAAGTTAATCTCAGTGTATGTACAGTACACGACCGGCAGCTTGCCGCTGCGCGCCAGACGCGCTGGCGCGTACACTGCACTGTGGTGAACACACCGATTACCCTTCACAACTGTATAAAACAATCCAGGGGCAATCACGGACCTCAATGTACGAAATCACCAGGCGAGGGTGAACAGAACACAGAATGGGACGCCCCGCAAAGCATCAAGGTAGGCTTCTAACAGTCCGCAACTGATCGCGCATTGCAAAGGACAGAAGCCAGGCAGCCCCACACACTGAGCACCATGGTCACCGGAAGCTGTCAGACCAAGTCGTTCCGTGTGCGCTCTTACGCACCGAAGGACCACGCAGCTGTCGTCGAGGTCTACACTGCTGCGATCCACCAGTGTCCCGATAACGTCGGGGCGCTCCAGCCACACTGGCAACATCTTATGCAGGCCGGTCTCAACGGTGATCTTGCTAACATCGACGGCGCGTACTTTGCTAGCGGCGGTCACTTTTGGGTCGCGACCTGCGAACAGGAGCCAGACGCCGACGAGGTGATCGTCGGCATCGTCGCGCTGAAAGCCAATCGTAGCGAGGGCGACGCAGAGCTGCGACGCATGTTCGTCCACCCGAAGTATCAGCGATGCGGCATCGGTCGGCTCCTGGTAGGTGCACTCGAAAAATGGGCGACCGCCGAAGGATTTGTGTACGTACGGCTCTCGACCGCCAATGCGCGGAGCTTCTACGAGTCGATCGGGTACACGTTCACAAAGACATCGGTGCTTCCCGTCGGAATCGAGGTCCGCCACTACGAGAAACACTTGGTAGGAGCCAAGAACTAGGTTGGCGAACAGTCAAGTGATCAGGTGGTGTGGAAGAACGCGCCCACCAAAGTAAAGATTCCATTCATGCATTGTATACGCCACTTGCCTCGCAAAGCCTCCTCATGACGCCGTCTTAGCAGTAGTAAAAGCCGCCCAGCGGGAAACCGAGGCCGCAGCCGCCGCCGTAGATGCCCGCGCCAAACGTTCCAGTAGCCGAGCGGGTAGCGCCAGACAAGACCCCAGCCGAGCCCGCCAACGACGCCGAGCCACTGCTCCTGGTCCTGGAGCATCGCGTCGGCCTCACCATCCTTCGGGTACGCGATCTGCGTGCGGTAGATCGGTTCGCTGCTCTCGACGCGTCCGACGCGTCATCGTCCGCCGATTTGGTCACCTTGCCCGGCTGCGGCCGGCAGCACGGCGTCCGCGACCTTGGCACCGCCCGTGAGAACGACCTGGTCGTTCTGCGACGGCGCGAGGTTGCTGCGCGCGATCGCGATCTGGTTGTCGCTGGCGGCGATGTTCTTGTTGTCTGCGGCCGTGGGCTGGCGCAGAATGTCCTTGGTGCCCACGAGCACGATCACGCCGCGCGGCGTCTGCGACTGGATCGACTGCTCTTGCTCGATCTCGCGCTGGCCAGCAGCATCCACCAAGTCGGCAATGCGCGCTGCCAGCGCCGGCAGATCACCCTTCGCCGCGACCACGCCCGACCCCTTGGTCATGAGCGTGCTATCCGTGTCAGGAGACGACACGGCGCGCAGCACGTTCTTGGTGAGTGTGGCCGGCGTCATGGACTGCTCCTGGCCGCGCGAGAACGCGTCTTCCACCTTCTTGCGCATTGCGAAGCGGTCGTTATGCGTGAACACGATGTTGCTGCGCGCGATGAAGATGTTGTTGTTGGTCGCGAGCGTGTTCTTGTTCAGCAGCGCCGTCGCGCGATTGAGCGTGTCCTTGGAAGCAACGCGGACGTCAGTTCCTGTCATCTGCGGAGACATCTACATGCCACGTTGACTGCGGCGTCGCTGGCCATGGGAGCGATCGCGGCGGGCAACTCCGGCGTCGTACGCGCCCCGACGACGTTGACATCCGCGGCGAACGAGTTCGAGGCAGCGACGGCGGCGAAAGCGGTGAGGATGGCGACCTTCATGACGGACTGGAGATGTTGAGCGACGGAGGCGACGGTGGTCGAAAGACAGTCGGAGGCTTCAGCTGGAAATGGCGAATTACACAATGAGGGCCGAGTGCACCGCCGCGAGTGAGCAACAAACAACCATGCTCGGAGCGGGTAACTCGCGGAGAAAGCCGCCAAACTCATGAGCAATTCCAGATCCATTACGAGAAACTGACTGGTGCGATAGCAGCTTTCTACGGAAGGGTGCCTTGCGTGAGCTCCTGTCTCACGCGAGCTCTTTCCGGAACCAGACGAGGTAGTACGGTGGGTTCTCGCGGATCGTCTCGTGGTGGGTGCGCGTGTACCCGAGGCGGTCGTAGAGCTTGAGCGCCGGCGTCATCGCGATGTCCGTGTTGAGCTGGATGCGAGTGAACCCGTGAGCCGCAGCCCATTGCTCCACGTGCTCGACCAGGCGCCACCCAAGTCCGTGCCGCCGGTACTTCGCGCTTACTGACAGGCGGCGCAGCTCGCCAATGCCGTCGCCCTTGCCCTCAAGCGCGACCATCGCGGCGATCTCCTCACGTCCAGTCTCCTTGTCGATTGCGGGCACGATCCAGAAGTGGCCACCGGAGCCCATGTAGACGCTCTCGATGTTGAGCAGGTCGTCCTTGAAGCACTTGTCCACGTACTCGGTGAAGCCGTGGTAGAGGAACGGGTCCTCTTGCTCCGACGGGCGGTACACCAGCATGCCCTCGGCGAAGAGTTGGCACACGGCCGTGTAGTCCTTGGGCTCGTACGAGCGGGTCGCGAGCGGCGCGTCGCTGGCAGGAGAAGGCATCGTGGCGATCGCAGGAGCGGCGACGAGCGGGGCGGTGGGCGCCATGGCGACACGGGAGGCGAATGAATGCCACGACAGACGTTGAGCGAATGGAGGGCAGCGACGGCGCTGCTACCGCGGCCGTGGACGAAGATTTTGGTGATGACTAACACGGCCGATGGAAGGAAGGTCGATGGGATGGCACCGTTCTGGTCCAGAGAGCGGACGGACGCGGTGACGCAAGCGGCGCGAATCCATCCGTTCGGGATTCAAGTGAGCTCCTCCCTCATTCGTTGTTGCCCCAGACCATCACTCTGGTCTCGAATCCGGTGTTTTGGACGACTCGGAATTCTGATTTGGACATGTTTAGGTATTAGTAAATGTGGGATAAACGACATTTAGGAAAGGTTACAGTGACGCTGGATAGATGGATCTACTGGATGGTGCCCCCTAGGCGAGCACCTTCTCGAAGTACACGACTTCGAAGAGCGGGTCCTGCGAGTAGACCTCCACCTTGGTTTGCGTGTAGCCGATCGAGAGGTAGAACTTCTGCGCCTGGACCATGGGGCCGCCGGTCGAGAGCCAGACCTTGACGAGTGCCTGGTCGCGAGCCCACTGCTCCAGGTGCGTCACCAGCTTCTTGCCCACACCGTACCGACGGTACTCCGCGCGCACCGACATGCGACGCAGCTCAAACGCCTTCTCCGGCTTGCCCTCGAGACCCACCATGCCCACGATGACCTCCTCGCCGTTGTCTTCCACGCAGGTCGCGACCCAGAAGTGGCCGCCCGACGCAAAGTACGTGCCTTCGATGTCAGCGAGGTCCTCGGTGATGCTCTGCGCGACGTAGTCGACCCAGATCTTCTGCACGGCCTCGCTGTGGCCGCCCGTGCGCGCGTAGTAGAGCATGCCGGCAGAGAAGAGCTCGACGACCGCGGGCAAGTCGGCGGGCTTGAACGTGCGGATCGTGATGGTCTTCTCGGGCAGCGCCGAGCTCGTGGCGGCGGCCTTGGGCGAGGCGGCTGCTTCGGGCGTCGTGTGCGGCGTCGGCGACATCGGTGCTGCGTGTGCTAGTGCTGGAGGAGAATGTGATTGTGCTGGGGAATGGGCAATGCCAACGGCGGCATCAAAACCAGCGGAGGGGCACACGATTGGGCGCGAGGAATTCTGACGCAATCAGCTGCCAGGGGAGCGGTTGCCATCCCATCAGGCTCACTGAGATTGGCACTCGGGAGGCGGAACGCACACGGAGACAGACCGTCACTCTTTAGGGGAAAGTACAGCAAGATGATGACGTCATGCTCCGAAAGAGGGTGAGATACAGGGTCTAGTATCACCACTTCAGATAGCAACGGCAACCGCATTCTGGGACTACCCGCTTGCGTCTGTGACCTTGTAGTGTCACACCATCCTCAAGAACAGCGGCGACCGTCGGATGACCTTCGAGAAGGATGCCATTCGGCGATTGGATACGGTACCCAGCACCCGCGTAATGCACCTTGGACGAATCCCATGACATGGTACGGTACAATACGCTGATGCTCGTTCCTGAGATCCAATATGGTATCTCTTCGTACAGTATATTGATTCCACTTGGAGGATGCTGCCCCTGACGATCTCTACGCGTCTTGTTCGAGCAGCTTCTTCTCGTAGAAGAAAAGCGCGGCGTACGGGTCCTCGCGCATGACGTACTTGTGCGTGAGTGTGAAGCCCAGCGCCTCGTACAGCTTGATCGCGGGCTTCATCTCCCACCCCGTGTTGAGGAACACGGCGCGGAAGTTGTTCTCGGCGGCCCAGTTTTCCAGATGCGCGACGAGCTTGCGCGCGAGGCCGTGGCGGCGGTAGTCCTCCCGCACGGACAAGCGGCGTAGCTCGCCGCGGTTGTCCTCCTTGCCCTCAATCGCGATCGAACCGATGATCTTCTCTGCGCCTTGGTCGTCCTGGATCGTCGCGACCCAGAAGTGGCCGCCCGAGGCGAAGTAGGTCCGCTCGATGCCGCCCTCGGCCATGTCTTCTTTGAGCGTGCGCTCCACGTACCCACGCAACCCGGCGTTCTCGCCCGGCGGGCAGTAGTAGTGCATGCCGGCAATGTACAACGCCAGCACGACCTTGTAGTCCTCGGGCGTGTACGAGCGGATGCGTACGTCCAGCGGCGTGGCCGGGATCTCGGCGCTTCCACTCGTCTCTGCGTTCGGTGGCGCCATTGGTGGCTTTGCTCAGGTCCGTCGAAGGAGAGAAAAGTCGGTCGATAGAAAATGCCACCCACCACGTCGGAGTTGTGCTCGGTTGACCGTCAACTTGACGGGGGGAGCGGCCCCGTGCCCAGGTTCAAAGAGCAAGCGACGTGGCTGGCGCCAGCCGGCCACACTGATCCACAATCCGTGAATGGGACCATCATTCCGTGTCCAATTATCCCAAAACGAGGTGATATTTTGGGTTCAACTCATACATGAGATATACTACGTATCACCTTGTTTTGGTACGGGGCCGGGGCGAGCAAATGTACACGAATGGATTGATGACGGCGAATCCATTCGTCCTTTAGCGGGACCGCCATTGCATCGCTGGAAGGTCGTTGGTGGAAGCGAAGCAATCGATCATGGGGGTCCAAGGAGAGGCAGCGTCCAGCATTCGCATCCGCACATTCGCGCGCGAGGACCACAAGGTCGTGTGCGATCTCTTCCACGATGGACTGATCGCCACCTATTGCCGTGATGGTGAGAACGAGTACATGCGCGACTACGCGCAGCGCAGTCTGACGCGCGAACTCGCCGACATCGAGGAGGCGTACCTGGCCTCGGGCGGCCACTTCTGGGTCGCGACAGCTCCCCGCGACGATGGCGCCGGCGAGCAGGTCGTCGGTTGTGTGGGCCTTCAAGTGGGCGAGGACAACCGCGGCAAGCTGCGCCGACTCGCTATCCACGGCGACTTCCGCCGCCGCGGCATCGCGCAAAAGCTCGTGGAGCAGGTGGAGCAGTGGTGCCGCGAGCACGGACTGCGCGGCATTGACCTCGATACGTTCCGCGAGATGGTGCCCGCGATCAAGCTGTACGAGGCCATGGGCTACACACGCACCAAGGAGGCGCCATTTCGGTGGTACCCGAACGTCTGGTTGGTTTTTTTCGAGAAGGATCTCTGATGGCGTTGAAGCATGCACAAAATATACAGTGCCGTTGCCTGTCGTCTCATTTTCGGCCAAGTCGTGCAACTCGTAAAGGGTCTCGTATCTAGTCTGCATCGAGACGCCGGGTCCTCTTGTGTCTTGCTCTTCCTGAGCGGTCGCAGAACGCACGTTGGACTGCTGGCGTCATAACCCCCAAAGGAATCTTACTCCCCGTCCTGTGTTTTCGGCGACGGTTCGCGTCGGCCATTATACGGTTGGCACGCGCGATAAAGGGCGACGGACCATGCGATTCGCAATCGATCAACAACGGTCTCGTGTACGTGAGCGCGTGCCTCGCAATTGCAAAACACGGTGATCGACTAGCCTAGGATGCTCGCCAAGTCTCACCATGTTTTGACGCGGTGGTATCACACTCCCTGATCTCCTCGACCTAGGCCCCAGACCAGTCTCTCTGGCGCAGCGCCACAAGATCATTTGAGCCAGCAACACCATGGGACTCGTGTCGGCCGACGAGCCGCAGATCACGATTCGCACGTACCAGCGCGAGGACCACAAGATCGTGTGCGAGCTCTTTCGCGAAGGCAACCTCGCGACGTACTGCCGCGATGGCGAGAACGAGTACATGCGCGACTTTATAGATCGCAGCCTCCAGAACGACCTCGCGGACATCGAGGCGGCGTACCTGGCCGCCGGCGGCCACTTCTGGGTCGCTTCGATCTCGAGTGACAACAACAACGACGGCAACGCGTCGGAACAAGTGATCGGGTGCCTTGGGCTGCAGGTCGGAGATGACAAGCGCAGTAAGTTGCGCCGCCTGTCGATCCACACGGGCTTCCGCCGCCGCGGAGTTGCGCAGAAGCTAGTTCAGCGCGCCGAGCAGTGGTCGTTCGAGCGTGGCCTGGACGCCGTGTCGTTGGGCACGTTCGGAGAGATGGTACCGGCGATCAAGCTGTACGAGGCCATGGGCTACACGCGCACCAAGGAGGAGCCGTGGCCGCGCGACCCGAAAGTCGTGGTCGTGCACTTCGAGAAGAAGCTATGAGGTCAAAAATTCCGAGTCTATTAGACTGCCACCTACTGATAAACTGAAACGTAGGATGTATGTTCTTATCGCGTGTGATCGTGCAGAGCCTTCTCGAACGAGATCAGGGTTTTGCCGGGGTTGCTGGTCGAGGGCACTTCCTTGATGATACCATAGCCGAGCGCCTTGTACAGGCCAATAGCGGGCCCCATCTCACTCCCTGTCGTCAGGAGCAGCTTCTCGAATTCATGCGCCTCCGCCCAGCGTTCAGCGTGGGCGATGAGCCGGCGGGCGACGCCGAGCTGCCGAAAGTCGGCCCGCACCGAGAGCCGTCGGAGCTCGCCTCTCCTGTCGCCTTTGCCCTCGAGCGCGACGGTCCCTATCACCTCGTCGACGCCTTCTCGTGCTGCGAGCGTCGCGACCCAAAAGTGGCCACGGGAGCCAAAGTACGTGCCTTCGATGTCGGCCATGTCGAGCCGCAGGCTGCGCGCCACGTAGTTGCGCAGCCCCTCGTTGCCGTCCTCGGGGCAGTACGACCCGACCATGCTTTCGACGAACAGAGCCCGAACGACCGCGTAGTCGTCGGGCGTGTACGGGCGGATCTTCAAGGACGCGATGGCAGGTCGGTCGATCCCCTCCACTCGCGCCATTGGGTTCGTGTGTGGCGCTTGGTGATGGCATTGCTGGAAAGGACGCAATCCACGAAGAAGCACCGTGTGGGTAGACGTAAGTACGATCGTCAACAACTCCAACGACAGAGAGACACAACAATGCCACGATCGCACCGATGGATACAAAAGAGCCTTTGTCAGCTACAAGGCTAGCAAAGTGGATGGATTCGGTGGCACCGGTATCGGAAATGAATTCGCACGTTCTCTGACACAGGGTAGATGAATTGTGGGTGTGCGGGCCACGATCGATCGTCTCGCTCGTCGGCTTGGAGTTAGATGAGCTCTTTCTCAAAGAATGCGACTGTGAAGAGCGGATACTCTGGGTACGTATCGACCTTGGTATGCGTGAACCCAAGCGAGGTGTAGAACTTGAACGCCGGCACCGCGACGACGGCTGTCGAGAGCCAGATCTTGGCGAGCCTGTGCTCACGAGCCCACTGCTCCAAGTGCACGACCAGCTTCTTCCCGACGCCATAGCGACGGTACTCGGCGCGCACCGACATGCGACGCAGCTCAAACGCTTTATCTGGCTTGCCCTCGAGACCCACCATGCCCACGATCACTTCCTCACCATTGTCTTCCACGCAGGTCGCGACCCAGAAGTGGCCACCTGACGCAAAGTACGTGCCTTCGATGTCGGCGAGGTCTTCCTGGAGGCACTGGGCGACGTAGTTGACCCAGCTCTGGATTTCATCGTCGCTGTGCTTGTCTGAGTATGCGTACTGGAGCATCCCGGCGGAGAAGAGGTCGACGACAGCACGCAGATCGGCCGGCGTGAAGGAGCGGACTGTGATCGTCTTGTTTTGCGGCTCAGGGGTGCTAACGTGGAGCGAAGACGCCATACTTGGATTTTTCGTGGTTTGCGCTGGTCGTTGGTGCTTGATAGCTCTGAGGCAATTTGGAAATGCCCTAGAGTGCCAGGATGTTCGCCGCCAAGGCGTGGAGGCAGCGCACCCCCATTGTATGAGCACTATGAAAGGCCAGCCTACCCAGCCAGCAGTACCCACTTTCGGGGCAACCGGTGCAAGTTCCGCCAGTATAATACTGTAAGGAAAGTGTGATGAGTTGCCGTCTCAACAGTGTGATGAGACTTCTTGATTACCTTGCCGAGTTTGTTGAAGAGCACAACGGACACCGTCATTCCTCGGAGAAAAATGCAGGTCCGGTCGACGCCTCCCCAGCAGCATCTTCAGTACTGTACAAGCGCATTGCGTCAACTGCTTGGATGCTTGGTGCCATCCTATCAAACAATGAACGGTCGAGCATTATGCACGGCGCTCTGGAAATTGGAACTCGGCCTACAAGGTAACAATGGAGCGACATGCTGGGATCGCTCGCGAGGGACTGCGAAACCTCAAATATTGACCAACGGGGCCATTGTTGCTCGACAGCCCCCGCTGTAGCATGAAACGCAGATTACATTACGACCACACCAGAGTCGAATCGGTGCATACTAAGTTTCTTTCGTTGTCGGATAACAACTTCCCCAGATCCCATACTCATACGTACACGGCACATGGGAAATCGCTATTCAATGTATTCAGTGTATTGCAGTGCCGCATTGGTCATTCTTTTAAGGTGCAGATCCGAATCGATCGCTGCCGGCTTAAACGAGCTCCTTCTCGAAGTATGCAACTTCGAAGACCGGGTACTTCGGGTACGGCTCGACCTTGGTCTGCGTGTACCCCAGCGACACGTAGAACTTCAACGCCGGCGCCGCGAAGACGAACACCGTGAACCAGACCTTTGCCAGGCTCATATTACGAGCCCACTGCTCCAAATGCGCGACCAACTTCCTCCCCACACCGTAACGGCGGTACTCTGCGCGCACAGACAAGCGGCGCAGCTCGAACGCTTTGTTCGGCTTGCCCTGGAGGCCGACCATGCCCACGACTACTTCCTCTCCGCTGTCTTCAATGCAGGTTGCGACCCAAAAGTGGCCACCGGACGTGAAGTACGTGCCTTCGATGTCGGACAGGTCGTCCTGGCGACACTGTGCGATGAAATTGACCCAGGTCTGGACGACCTCATCGCTGTTGCCGTCAGAGTGAGCATGTTCGAGCATCCCGGCGGAGAAGATCTCGATGACGGCGGGTAGGTCCGCTGGCGTGAAGGTGCGGATCGTGATCGTCGGGGGATTGGA
Source organism: Pythium rhizo-oryzae (assembly GCA_027475725.1). Classification (NCBI taxonomy): domain Eukaryota; phylum Oomycota; class Peronosporomycetes; order Pythiales; family Pythiaceae; genus Pythium; species Pythium rhizo-oryzae. The sequence continues at coordinate 56,127 of JAMFLL010000030.1, forward strand.
CGCCATCTTCCAATTCTTCGTTGACTGTGGCAGAGGTTCTTGATATCGCTGGAGAAAAAGGAAATGCTGGAGACGCGTGGGGTCTTCAACACGTACACGTAGGAGCGGCCGCGGCGAACGGAGTAGATAGTTAGCGCGTCCGAAACTTACAAGCGACGCACAAACCGGTGCATGGGCGATGGGCTGCCGTCTCATCAGGGTGATGAGACTTCATGATCACTCGTACTGTTAGTTGAAGTGCAGAACGGAGACCGTCACTCTTTGGAGACGGCGCAGTGATGGGAATGTGTCTACCCAGATCATGGCGCCGAGCTCGCTGGATCTACGGCATGCAGTACCAGCGATGTTCTTGCTCTGTTTACGTACGATGTAAAGCTGGATGAAGGGGAGGTGCATTCTTTATTACTATTACGTGCCACAGCACGCCCTATGTTGGAATCAAGACGGGATTCCACGCATTCACTTAGTCCCAACCTCACATATCCGCTATTACAGGAACTAGCGCTCGTCGAGGAAGCTCGCAGAGAACGGGACTCAACTCAAAGTACAGTCAGCAGTCCAGAATCCGAATGTCCATCAGTCGTCTGATTAGAGCAGCTTCTCGAAGAAGAAAACGTTGACTGTTGGGTCATACGGGTGCACCTCAACCTTGGTCTGCGTGTACCCGATCGACGCGTAAAATCGCTGAGCCTCCACCATGGGGCTGCCGGTAGAGAGCCAAACCTTGGCGAGTCCCTGATCGCGAGCCCAATCCTCCACATGTGTCACCAACTTCTTCCCCACGCCGAAGCGACGGTACTCCGTGTGCACAGACAAGCGGCGCAACTCGAACGCGTGATCCGGCTTCCCTTCGAGACCGACCATGCCCACCACGGTCTCTCTTCCATCGTCTTCGACACTAGTGGCGACCCAAAAGTGGCCACCAGACGCGAAATACGTGCCTTCAATGTCGCCGAGGTCATCCTGAAGGCACTGCGCGATGAAGTCGATCCAGTTCTGGATGACCTCGTCGCTATTGTTGCCTGCGTGGGCATAGTAGAGCATACCGGCGGAGAAGAGCTCGGCCACGGCTGGGAGGTCCGCTGGCGTGAAGGTGCGAATCTTGATGGCCTTGTTGAGCACGTGCTTGTCGGTCACTGGCGCCATGGGATATAGGCTGCTGTGGCACTGGGCTCTGTTCGACTTGATTGCGCTGGGAAAGAAGAAGTGTCAACGAATGCAGTCCCACCAGAGACCCGACAAGAGGGACACGCTGGAACACACAGCATGGGGATGCTGCCGTCAGCTGGTTGATGAGGGACCTGCACTCACGAATCATCAAGAAGCGCGGTAAAAGACCAATACCATCATTCCTTCCTCAGAAAGCCGAAAATTGGGGCTGTTTTCGAGCGCTGTGCCTGGATCTGGATGAGTGTCCTGAAGACTGAGACGTCATTCCTGATGCACTCCGATCGTAGAGCGACACGCTTTTTCCCTGGCATTATGTCGCCCTCGCTCGTCAGCACGTATTGCCCAGTGTGCTGCGACTCGCGTCTTCGAGATGCCTACACTGATAAAGTTCCATTCAAGTACCGGTAGTAGATACATCGTCGAGTGAGCGGATGACATGAAAACCGTTTTTCTTGATTCCTTTATCGCGTAGATTAAGCAGCATCCACCCGACCACGTAAGCAGCCGGGCTGTTGAGCTTGATACTCTTCGCCGGTTCTCCCTTAGGTACTTCGATCACGCACAATTTACCGGCCGACTATTGCAAGACAAACATCACAGACACAGAAAGCGCGGTTCGCGATTAGTTCCACTTGTCCACTGCATCAGCACAACAGCACTCACGACTACGCGCGGGCGCCGCTTAGAAACTGCGTCTACTTGTCAGACCTCCTTTCTTTCTCTGCTTGATCTCGGTGTCGTTCACGGCGTGGAGGCGAATGACGCTCGGCATCTGCGCCGGGTTGTAGTGCTCGGCACCCTTGGACCAGTCGTACGACACGCCGTACGCGTAAATATCGCCAGGCGCGTTGAACTTGCCGACCGTAATCGCTTGGTTGCTACATTCCAAGAGATGTCATCGTCAGCGTGCGGTAGAGGTACATTCAAGTAAACCGTTGTGTGGAAACGTACACTTTCGTGAACGCCTTGAGCTTCTGGCGCGCGTCCTTGTCCCAGAAACAGTACGTGCCGTCGCCACCAGCGGTCGCAAACGTGCCGTACGGGTGGAACGCAATGCTGTTCACCGGGAAAATATCGTTGGCTTCGCGGTGGCACTTGAACGCAAAGTCGTTCTTCTTGTCCTTCTCCTCGACGTGCATGACAGCGCATCGGCCCTCGATCGAGCCGACCGCAAAGCCCGTGCCGTCCGGGAAGCACGCGATCGTGCGCGTCTGGTACTTGAGGTTGCTCGTGACCGTCTTGTACACGACCGACGGCTTGCGCATGTCGAAAATGTCGATGCTGCGGTTCGCAGTGGCCACCACGAGCAGCGGGAACTTGGCGTCCATCGCGTAGCAGCGCTCCGAGAGGTTCACCGTGGCCATGGGCGACGGCGATCGCGTGTCCCAGTACTTGACCGTCTTATCCCACGAGCCCGTGACCACGCAGTTGGCCTCCTGCACCTGTGCGATGCCCTTGATCGGCGCGTCGTGCTGTGCATCCGTAACACATCGTTAGACCGTCTCCTCTTCCTCCACGTCCACAGCACCTTAAACGCACCGCCGCGATCTGCTGGCCCTGCGCGGGGCCGTTCAGCGCCCACATCTTGGCGGTCTTGTCGCACGACCCGGAGAACACCGTGCTGCCATCCTATGCCACCAACCGAACCTCCCATGAGTCTAAACCCCGCCCGTACAACGCACCACCATCTAAAAACGCCACACAACGAACGCACCGCGCTAAAGGCCGTGCAGAGCACGGGCCCGTCGTGCGAGATCTGCGCCTTGGGCGCCGCGTGGAACTGCTGGCCCTGCTGCTGCACCTCCCAGCAGCGCACCAGGTTGTCCCAGCTGCCCGAGACCAGCACGTTGGCCGTCGGGCTCCACGCGAGGTCCGCGATGCCGTCCGGGATCACCGGCTGCACGTCGTAGTCGCCGTTCTGGTTCGGGTACGGCGTCGCGCCGGCGGGCGCTCCGAACGACATGGCTCTAACTAACTCTCCCTGGCGTTCTCGCCACCGCGCCAAAGTCTAATGGAGTCGGGTGGCAAAGCACGCAGGGAAGAGCGTACTGTTGAAATCCTTGTAAGTACGATGGGTTGACCCCAAAGTTGAATGTACTGGGATACGCTATTTGCAGTTGGTTTATTACCGTTGGATATGGTAAATTACGCGCAGCTTCAAGCCGACTGCTCCCACAAGCGCGAAGAGCTCCGCCGGACGAATCCGCCCGAGGCGTCGCTTGCGCGCGCTCTCTCTCTCTCTCTGGATCTCCGCGTCCCCTGCGCTTCATTCCCTGAGTATGGTGGCGACGCGCGTGTTCGCTCGGCTGCTGCTCGCGGCGGTGGCCGTGGGCGTGTCGCTGTCGGTGCAGACGCCGCTCGCGGCCGCGCGGCTCACGACGCCCGCGTCTCCGAACGACGCCGTGCGGCTCCGGCTCGTGCACGGCGCGCGCGCGTCGCTGTGGGTGCCGCGCGAGCGCGCCGACCAGGCTGCGCAAGTCGCGTTCACGCTCGCGCTCCACACGGAGACGCCCCCGCAGGAGCTCGACGCGCTCGTGCGCGCCGTGAGCGACGTGGCGTCGCCCGCGTACGGCCAGTTCCTCTCGCAGGAGGAGCTCGCGCGCCACTACGCGCCGCGCGCGGCCGCGAAGCAGGCGCTGGAGCAGCTGCTGGCTGCGCAGCCGGCGGACGCGGCGATCGAGATGCGCGAAAGCCCCACGGGCGACGTTGTGACACTGCGCATGCGCGTCGCGACGGCCGAGCAGCTCTTCCGCACGGCGCTCATGGAGTATGAGCACAAGGACGACGCGTCGCTGCGCGTCGTGCGCCCGCACGCCGAGGGCTTCGCGGTGCCCGCGGAGCTGCAGCGCCACGTGCTGTTCATCGACGGGCTCGAGAGTTTCCCCACGCCGCAGCAGGCGCAGTTCATGGCCGGTCGGCGCCAGGACGGCGACCCGTTCGCGGTCAAGTCGCTCCAGGATGCGGTCGCCAATAGCGACGTGCTCGCGACGCCTGCGGTCTTGCGCCGCCAGTACGACGTACCCGACGATCTCGCCCAGTGGAACGCGACGCACCCGAACAACAAGATCGTGGTCTCGGCGTTCCTGAACGAGTACTACACGGAGGAGGACCTCGCGGAGTTTTTGTCCAAGTTCGAGCCGCGCACGGCTGAGCGCCGCGCGTTCGGGTTCGCTTTCCCGGCGCACACGGGCGACTGCGTGGCCGGCATTCCCGGCTCGCTGGGCGCGCTCGCGACGGGCGAGGCCTCCCTGGACGTCCAGGTCGTCGTGGGTCTCTCACGTAGCGAGAACGTCGAGATGCTGTGCTTCCAGTCGCTGCGTGATCCGACGCGCGTGTTCGCCGACGACAACCAGGAGCCGTTCCTCGACTTCATCCGCGCGGTGAACGCCATGGAGCCGGCGCCCTCCGTCGTGTCCATCAGCTACACGGACGAGGAGTGCGCTGTGCCCGATGGCTACCGCGACGCCGTGAACCGCGAGTTCATGAAGGCGGCGCTCAAGGGCATCTCGATCATCATCTCGGCGGGCGACGCCGGCGTTCAGGGCTCGCGCATGTCGGCGTTCTGCGGCATCGAGCCGTGCTCACGCTTCGTCGCGATGTTCCCGGCGTCGTCACCGTACGTGACGGCGGTGGGCGCGACGACGTTGGACGCCACGCGCTTCCAGGACGGCAAGTACGCCGAACGCGTCACGAGCGCCACGCACGGCGACCTCATCACGTCCGGCGGCGGTTTCAGCGCCGTGTACGCGCAGCCCGAGTACCAAAAGAAGGCCGTTGCCGCGTACTTGCAGTACGCTGAGGACCACAAGCTCTCGTCGATGTTCAACACTGGCGGCCGCGCGTACCCCGATGTCTCCGCCCTAGGCCACTCGTTCCCGGTGTACCAAAACGGCCAGGTTTGGCGCACGGATGGCACGTCTGTGTCGGCGCCCATCGTGTCGTCGCTCGTCGCTCTCCTCAACAAGCAGCGCCTCGAGAAGGGTAAGCCCGTGCTCGGCTTTCTCAACCCGCTCATCTACCAGCTCTACGATGTGTGCCCGCACGTGTTCCAGGACGTCACGGACGGAGACATCACCTGCGGCGGCCACGGCCAGGAGTGCTGTGCGACGGGCCATGCGGCCACCGAAGGCTGGGACGCTGCCTCGGGCGTGGGCACCATCAAACTGGCCACACTTGCACGCGAACTGGACGATTGCATTGAGAAGGTTCGTGGCGCGGCGGTGGCGGCGAAGGACGTGCTCCTGGAGGCTCAAGCGGCCCAGCACATCAACTTGCTCCAGCGTGACACCACGACCGTGATGGCCGTCGAGCAAATCGGTCTGGTCGTCACGATGGTAGCGGCCGTCGCGCTGTTCAGTACTCTCCTGTCGATGCGCGGCAACGTGTTCCCGGGCCGCAGCTTCTTCGATTTCCAGCGAAACGAGCCGGCGCGCGAGCGTCTTCTCGCTGGTCACAACTAGAGGCGCAATGCTGTTGATCCTGAGTAACACTGTGGGCATTTCTATATGCCTCGTTACTACTCTTCCTCGCCCTCAATATCCTCTTCGATTTCGTCCTCACTAGCCTCCTTCGCGTCGTCTTTGGCCGCCGATACATCAGCGCGACGCCCAGTGGCTTTAGCATCACTGTCCTCGCTGTCGTCTCCTTCTAGCCAGCGCTTGACGCGCGCAGCGCAGCGTGTACCGTCCGTCGCGCCGTGGCGTTCGAGCCATGCAGATCCGAGCAGTTTATCCACGGAGCCTCGCTTCTTGGGCTGATGATATCAAATACAGTGCATCTGAGCTCACTATCACCACTATTGCGTATGGCATGATTGTAAAAGTAGCGTACATCCTTGCGCACACAGTCGCTGACGAACGCGCGGAACTCGTCCGTGAACGCCAGCTCGCGCGAGTTGGGCGGCAGCCCCGGCTCGGCGCATTCGATGATGCTTTGCACGACCTAGACGATGATATATCACGGCGTTAGCTGGTGGCAGAGCGACCCGGGTCCGACAGCAATAGCACGGTACGTCAATGTAGGAGCGCGCGTGGCGGAACGGGAACATCTTGGTCGCCAGCTCGATGATGACGAGCCCCATGCTCCAGATATCCGACTTGTAGCTGCTCATGGTTGTCATCGCAAATGGAAGACGTGAGTAGGCAACCGAAAAGGACCGTATCACCGCCCGGAGTACTCACTCGTAGGGCTCGTTGAGCACGCGCTCGGGGGACATGTACTTGAAGGTGCCGACGAATGTCTGCGCCATGTCTTGCGAGTGCCCGAGCTCGCGCGCGATGCCAAAGTCCGTGAGCTTGACGGTGCCGTTGGTCTGGAGGAGAATGTTCTGCGGCTTGATATCACGGTGGAAGTGGTGCGTCTGCTTGAGGTCGCGCAGCCCCGAGAGCATGTGGAACGCCATGCACGCGATGATCGCCTCCGGGATCGGCGCGCGCTTCGAGATGATGCTATCGAGCGAGCCGGCGGCGCAGAACTCGAGCACGAGGCTCAACTGGTGGTCCTTGAAGTAGGCGCCGTAGAACTGTACGAGGTACGCGCTCTCGACGCTGTAGAGCGTGCGAATCTCCGTCAGCATCTGGTCGCGCTTGGCCTTGTCGTACACGTTGTTCACGACTTTGATCGCGTAGAGCTGCCGAGTCGTCTTGTGGGTCGCCTTCATCACGTGGCCCGAGCATCCGCGGCCAATGAGCCCGCATGTCTCGAGCTCGTCGAGCGAGATTTGGATCTCCGTGGTCGTGCGGCGCGGCGGCGACGGCGCCGGCGACGACTTGGACGAGCTGCCCGGTCGCGAGCCCGAGGACTTGGGGCGCGCGCTCGTGTCATCGGCGACTGTCGCGTAGTCCTCTACGGGCACGAACGTGACGCCCGTGCGGTTGATGTGAATAGGTCCCTTCTTGAGCGACGTCTCGCCGATGTCGCAAGAGAGCTCGAGCGCGTCCGTCTCGTCGTCGCACTCGCCATCGCTGTCCATGTGCTTGGCGTCGAGACGCAGCCCCGCGATGCCTTTGATCGTGGGCTGCGGCGGCCGCAAAAGCCCGCTGCTGCTCTCCACGTCGTCGTCCGCGGCGACCACGGTCAGCACAGGCCGCTTCTTCATCGCGACAATGAGGGATACGGCAGGTCACGACGTGTAGACGTGCGGGGCGGTGTGGCTCGTCAAGGGTCGCCTCAGTGGTGTACGTCCACGGTCTCACTTATTTTGGAGGTCTAGGAAAACAGGTCTTTTGTGCATTATTATACGAGCGCCTTCTCCGCCAAACACGAGCGCGCCTTCCTACGTATCTTCCTACGATGTCTCGACGCAGCTGCTCACCACTCGCGCTAGCTGTGCGTCACACAGCTCTCGTACGTCGGGATCATATACCTACGCACATTCAGCACGTTAGATGAGACCAAAAACAATACCAACTGTCTCGGAACCAGCGCCGAAACGTACTTGATGTTGACGAAGGCGTCGGAGCCGCCAGCGCGCTCGAGGATGTTGAGCGTCTCGAGGATCAAGTCGCCGACATTCTCCTGGCGGCGCTGCGCATAGTCGATCGCGTCACCGCAGTTGACTCGCTTGGTGATGAACAAGTTGAAGATCGAGAGCAGCTGCCGGTAGTATGGCACGAGCGCCTCACCGGCGTACGGGCAGCACTCGACGAGTTTCTGCAGCACTTTCATCTGCACACACAGAATCTTGTGGTTGCGCGTCATGAGGTTGAGCTTCATGGGCAGCACGAGCAGCGGCAGGCACGTGAGCGGGCGTCCGTCGCCCTTCTCGAGCAGGTCCAGCGTGCCGTTGACCGCCAAAAAGTGGTACGGCTCGTCCAGCTCCCGCAGTCCTTCCATGAACATCGGCAGGTAGTGTGCGTAGTCGAGCTGCGCAAGATCGACCTGCCACTGGAGCTTGCGCACGGCACCGGCAAAGTTCACGCGCACGGGCAGATCGCCGCGGTCATCTACAGAAGCCACAAACGTCAGCCAACGGGCCGGACACCCACGTAAACCACTCAACGCAACGTACAGAAGTATCGGAACCGCGTGCGCTCAATCTTGCGAGCCTTGAAGGCGCCGGTGGACTGTGGTCGTGCATTCTTGAGCGGCGAGAGCTCGGGCTTGGTCGTCGAGGGCAGCCGCATCTTCCCTGCCGCCTGCATGAGCTGCTTCTGCACGCTGAGCGGGTCGAGCGACAGCGTTGTCGGCTTGGTCACCGAGGCCGATGATGCAGCCTCTTTGAGCTTGGCGATCTGCCGCAGGTGATGAGCCGACGCGTGCACGGGCCGCTCGCGCGTTTCCTTGGCGCTCTGCACCGCGCGCTTGTTGGCGAGCGAGATGGGCATCGAGCCTCGCGCCGGCACCACGAGGCTGTCGTGGCCGAGCTGCAGCGTCGGCGGCGTCTTGCGCGCCATCTTCCGTGCCTGTGACGCGATCGGATGAGGTCAACTATAGCGCTAGTCCCTGCGGCCGATGTGATGGAACGTGGGCTCCTCGGTGTTGAGCCCTGCTTTGGTCCTGATCGAGATCCCCCAGTAATACAGTTCCATGGGACGCTCCTCGTGACCTGATCAGTGTATAAATATACGACCGTGGCAAAGAAAAAGAACATCCAGGCCGACACGAAGGTGTGCCTCCTTGTCTAGCTAGGCTGTTGGGCTCCAAGTCGCAAGTCACACTCCGAGCCGCGAAAAGATCATGTATCCATCTAGCAAAACAAGGTGATACCAACACAAACCAACGGATCCAACGGCTGACGACCCTTGGAGATTCTCGCTCGCGTTCCAGCGCGCGGAGATCCACGATCGCCATTAGAGAGGAACAAGGACGACAGGGGCGAGCTTCCATCACATGAAACCTCACAGACCAGTCGTGCTGGCGAACGCTTCGATTGTGTGCCGCTTCGCCACCCTGCATTCGAAAGGACGGAGCACGACAGTCGAAGCGCCGCACGCATTCGTTCGCGTTCTCTGCCAACACGACACCATTTTTGCTTCGGAGCGTTCGCACCCACTGAGACCCACCGCACCATGACGGCCACTGCGACGGCACGCGCGGACGAAAGCCCAGTGACCGCAGCCCACAACAACCAATGCGAGGAGATCGAGACGCGCGTCCGCATCCGCTCCTACCGGCCCGAGGACCACAGGACTATTGTTGACGATCTCTTCGTACCGGGACTGCTCAGCTACGCGAAGATTCCGGGCCAAGTGCAGGCGTTCTGGGACGGCTACCTCGCCAAGAGTCTCGCGGGTGACCTCGCCGACATTGAAGGCACGTACTTCGCGTGTGGCGGCCACTACTGGGTCGCCGTACTCGACAAGGACAACGGTTCGGAGGAGATCGTGGGCATGGTCGCGCTCGAGCGCAAGAGCAAGCACGAAGGCGAGCTGCGGCGCATGTCAGTGCGCGCCGAGTACCGCCGCTACGGCGTCGGTCGCCAGCTCGTCGAGCACTTGGAGAACTGGGCGCGCGCGCAGGGCATCACGCGCGTGTGGCTCGCAGTCGGCTACGTGCTCGAGCGCGCGCACCGCTTCTACGAGTCGCTCGGGTTCGCCATCTTCCAGGACAAGCTGCTGTGCGACGACCCGGAGTTCATCGAGGCGTGCTTCGAGAAGCACCTCGCGCCGGCGAGCAACTCGGTGGATCAGTAACCGACCGCGTTGGGAGGTTGCCAAAGGGAGATGTCGGCCGGCGTGCGTGTTCGTGCAAACACTTGAGGTGCCATCCAATCAGCCATGATGAATATACCCACAAATGTCACACACATGGTGGATAAGTTGGACCAATTTATCAAAACCAGGTAGTAAACTGGTATAGTATACGATACAAAAGCCGAAAGTATCACCTTGTTTTGGTCTTTACAGAGTGATGGTCGTAAAGTTGCTATGGGTGTGTTTCTGAAGCACGGGGAAAACGATGATGGACGGGGCTCTCGACGTCTCTTTCTCGTCCAAAAACACGCTGCACACGTCGCCCAGCAGTTTCACTCGTTCTCTCACTTTCCAACAGGCCAAGCCCCGCACACACGACGCACACGACATGCCTCCGCAGTCCACGAACATGACCGCCTCGGCGGCGCAGGACCACGACGCCGCGCTCCCGCTAGCCACGACGACGGCGCCGTCCGGCAACGCCAAGCGCATCCGCGTCCGCTCATACAAGCCTGACGACCACGCAGGCGTCATCGCCGTGTTCGTGCCCGGGCTCATGGCGAACGCGAAGCTGCCGGGCCAGTCGCAAAAGTTCTGGGACGAGTATATCGGGTCCAGCCTCCAGGACGACCTCGCCGACATTGAAGGCACGTACTTCGCGCGAGGCGGTCACTACTGGGTCGCCGTGATCGACAAGGACGATGGGACAGAGGAGGTCGTGGGCATGGTCGCACTCGAACGAAAGGGCGAGGGCGAGGGTGAGCTGCGGCGCATGTCGGTCAAGCACGAGTACCGGCGCGACGGCGTCGGGCGCATGCTCGTGCTCGCACTCGAAGACTGGGCCATGCGCCATGGGATCACGCGCGTGTGGCTCTCGGCGGGATACGTGCTCGAGATGGCCCACCGGTTCTACAAATCGATGGGGTTCACGATTTTCAAAGACGAGGTGTTTTACGAGGAGCCTCGCTTTGTCCTCGCGTTCTTCGAGAAGCAACTTACGCCGACGCTCACGGCGCACTGACGACAATGCGAGGGCCCGTTGGTGTCCTCTTGCTATTCTGCCTCGCCACTGAATTCCTAGATTTGCATGTCCGAATACAATGTACTAACAATTTGAATCACATACCGATGACTACTCTTGTGGGGTTTGGCGGTGGGGCAAATACGAGGAGCTCAAGTCGTGGTTGATACTTAACAGCGAGCGAGCGCGGCGTTGCGCACGGGAATTCTCCAGGTCTCCCGGATACCGAGCTAGCGCCGGAAAGAGTCCGCGAAGTGTGCGTCCTCGCGGCCGCTGTTGACGCGCCGCGTGTGCTGTGCCGTCTCGTGGTACGTGTGCTCCGCGCGGAGACACAGGTCGTTCATCTGCTCCCACAACGGGCGCTGCTGATTGTACTGGCCGCCCGAGCTGGCGTTCGTGGTCGCGTACGCGTGTGGCGGCTGCGACTGCGACTGGTGGAAGTGGTGCTCGGGGCGCTCCATCACTCTCGAGACGGACAACGCTGAGCCCGAGCGGCTGAGGTCGAGGCTGTCGCTGCTGGTCGTGGTAGACGAGCGACGCTCGGAGGATGAGAGCGCCGTGGATGCGCTCGACGAGCCGAGACGCGCGCGGCGCTTGTGCTCGAGTGGTTGGACAAACTCGAAGACCGCGAGCGCCGCCGCGTTGTCCGCGCGCTGCGACGTCGCTGTGCAGCCGCTGCACACGTTTAGCGCCTTGAGGCGCACGTCGCGCTTGCCCAGTCCGAACACGAGCTTCTGCGATGTCACGCACCGCGAGCACACGGGCGTTTCGCACACCTCGCAGGTCGTGACAGACCGCAGCGCCGACAGCGCACGCGCGCAGTGCGAGCACACGGCGCTGGCGCGGGCCTCAGTGGCGTCCTCGCTGTCAGAGTCGCCGTGGTGTCCGAGGCGGCCCGGGAAGCACTCCGCGAGCCCCTTTGGCGCGCCCTGTGCGCGCGCCGTCTGCATCCACACGAGCTTCTTCTTGCGCGCGCTCTCGGTGGCGCGGCTCGTGGCCAGCAGCATCTCTGTGGCCTGGAGTGCCGCGACCTTGGCAGGCACGCCGCCGCCGGCGCACAGCGCCATGGTCGAGAAGAGCTCGACCACGCCGGGGGCGGCCTGCCGGAAGAGGTGGCACACGGAGACGCGCGAGCGCACGAGCCCGTGCGAGGCGTCGAGCGGCGGCAGCTGCGGCAGCGTGAGCGAGTGGTACACGACGAAACCCACGCGCTCACCGCTGGCTAGTTGCGTGAAGCCTGAGGCCTCCACGTAGACCATGTCGCGCGCCTTGACGAGTGACGCGATCGCGGTCTTGCGCGCGGACCACTTGAGCGTCGTGGCCGCGAAGGGCGCGGCCGCCGACGGCCGGCGGATCTCGAGCAGCACGCGGTGGTCCACGAGGTCGTCGCCCAACGACGCCGAGCGCACGAACGTCGCGAGCGTCGAGGGCGCGACGGCGCCCAGCATCGCGTCGTCCAGCGAGCCGAGCATCGTGCCCACGAGCCGCAGGCGCAGCTGCGGCGGCCAGTCGCCCGCGGCGAGTACGTGGGGCGAGGCCGCGAGCAGCCCGACGCCGCGGTGGAACGCCGTGGGCGGCGCGTGGCGCTCGCGCGCGACGTACACCGCCGCGGTCTCGCGCTGCTTCTCGCGCTTCCAGTGGGCGGCGTCCGGCGTGCGCGCCCCGGACGCGAGCTGCGCCTCGTAGAGCTCGACGGTCTGGTCGCGCACGGCGCGCGCGAGCTGCTCGAACTCGCGCGCGTGCGCCGGCGCCACGTCCAGCGGGAGCTTGCACGGCAGGCGGACGGTGGCGGAGCTCATGGTGGCGGGCGGAGGCGGAGGGGGTTGGAGAGTGGAGGTGTGGCGGTCTCCGACAGACCCAGCGATCGCTTGGCGACTGGGTCGTGGGGGGATCCCTCAGTCGGTCTCAACTCTCTGACCGTCTGTCAGTGGGTACTGTAAGTGGCCCGCGCAGGCGCGCGCGAGCAGAAATTGGGTGCGAGTCGCACGTGGCGTGGCAATCAGTGCTGTACTTACTGTGGTCGCATCGAACGCAGCCGGCGGCCTGTCACTGGCTCGCGCCACACGGCGATTGGCTGTGTGCGTAACTGATTCGACACTCGACGGGCGCCCGCCGACCGATCTTCACGGAACGCGCGGTTGCGAGAGAGAGTGAAGGTGGCGACTGTCTTCCGCATTGAAGCACGAGGATGGCGGACGTGGAGGGCAGAGGGCAGAATGACGTTGCCTACGGGGACGGAACGTCTGGCGCGTCGTGATCGGAACACGAAGAAACCGGGTCGACAAGCGTCAGCAGGAAGCCCCTGCTGGCACGTGTTTGTGTGGGAGAGAGAGAACGTCTTTCGCGCGTCAGACTCGAGTGTCGTGGAGGGTAGCACCTGGTGTGCTGGATCAGCTCTGTGTCGGGCTTCTCCGGATCTCCACTTGCACAATCCTAGGGACGCGATCTCCGCCTCGCCTCAAATAGGTGGCCAGATATCGTTGGTGATCGGCTATGAAGCTTCCCTGCCACTCGCTCCTCGTCGCTCGACACCTTGGCAGTCTCTCTGAGACCATAAAGTCGTGCCGTGTGGACGTTTCGCTGTAATCTACCAGTACGACAGGCTCACCGAATCGAAGATTCATGTGTATCCGCCGCGTCGGCTACCGAGGCGTCGGCGTCAAGGGGTGACCAAAGCGACCGGTCGTTGACGCTGCCACGGTGGCGCTCAACAAGCGCAGTGAGTGATGGTGCGATCGGCCGCGGTGTCGGAGAACCATTGGCAATCGCGCCGTCTCACATGAGGAGTGCTGGCCGGCCGCCCAGCACCAACGCATTCGCCCCTACCATTATTCAATTCGTCAATTCGTCCAGCGCAATTGCATTTGTCCCCCGCAACGAGACCTGACAATGGCCACCTCAAGCGACGCTAAACGCTTCCACATCCGCGCGTATCAGCCTCAGGACAAGAAGTCCGTGGCTGAGGTCTTCGCCGCCGGAATGATCGGGAACGCTGAGATCCCGGGCCAGAAGCTCTCGTTCTGGGAGCCCTACATCGCGTTCTGCATCCAGGACGACCTCGCCTCGATCGAAAGCACGTACGTGGCCAAGGGCGGCAACTTCTGGGTCGCAGTCAGCGACGAGACAGGCGAGATCGTGGGTATCGTCGGCATCGAGAACGTAGGAGGAGGGGAAGGCGTGCTGCGGCGCCTCTCGGTCAAGGACGCATACCGCCGCTCGGGCGTCGCGCGCGCGCTCGTGGCCACGCTGGAGAGCTGGGCCGCGAGCCACCAGTACACGCGCGTGACGCTGGACTCGGGCTACATCCTCACGGCGGCGCACCGGTTCTACAAGTCGGTCGGGTACACAATCTACCGCGACGAAGTGTACCCCGACGACCCGCAGTTCCTGATCGCGCACTTTGAGAAGCACCTCGCTCCTCCACAATCCACGTGCCCGTGAGCCTGAATACCGTCCACACCAACAGCGCGACGAAATGTGAATACAATAGCGCCTTTGTTCCTGATGCATCCATCTCGTTTTCACCCATGCACGGCAACTATGGCTGCACATGTCGCAGATTTCTAACCAGTGTCACTTTCAGCCTCTCACCAAGCACCCGGATCCAATTTGGCGCGCTGCCTCGCAGCCTATGACGAACTGCGACCGCCACGCGGAGAAAAGTGTCTGCGACCAGCCCTGCACTGCCTTTGCGCCCTGCGAACGCCACCGTCCAGAAGCCGTGGAATCTCAACTGCGGTCGACACCTTCCAGAGCGTGTCGCGATCTCCCTCGAGACTTGATGGGGACGAACACCGACCGACGCACCGACGACGGAGGCGCGCGGGGGGCTTTCTTGTCCAAGGGTGATGCCCAGCGGAGCGCCAGTGCCTGGGGACGACGGGGCTGGCACGGCAGAGACCAAGGTTCCCATGGGCCATGGCATTCAAAGGGGGGAGAGGGACCATCGTACATAAGTATGTTTGCGTGATGGGATCACCTCTCTCGCTTCGCTACGCAAACATACTAGAACAAAGAAACTTAAACTACTGTTTCATGATACACATGGAATGCGTATACTGATAAAGCGTGGTCTAATTTGTTGCAACCCAGGCTGCCCGATTTGTAACACACCATTCCGCATTCCTTCCCTTCGCCATCCGTCAAGTCACTCGCTCCCGCCGGAAATCCAACGCCACCAAACCAACGCCAACGCGCCAACTCCCAACGCCACCAGCCAACGCCCACACCATGCAGCTCGAGGGAGACGTCGTCGTGTTCATCCGCCTGGAGGGCGAGTCGCCCGTGACGGTCTTCCAGGACGACGCGTCGCAGGTGTCCAACGTGCGCGTGCTGCCCGTGGGCACGAACACGGACATCCCGGAGGTCGTGGCGGCCAACTTGTCGGAGGCCAACGTCTTCGACGGCATCGTCGCGTTCAACGACGACCACGAGGTGCTGGCCAAGGACCTCGAGGCGCTCTCGCCGCACATCAAGGCCGGCGGCGACCTGCAGCTCTACGTGGCCGACGTCACGGACGACAACAAGGTGCGTCGTATTTCCAACGACTGAAATGTTGGTTTTGTGTGGTTTTACCAACGTTGGTTTTGTGTCTTTCTTTTTCCGTAGAGCGCGGTGCTGATGGCGCTGATGATCGCCGGGTACGTGTCGACGGCGGAGGACCCGGAGGTGACCGAGTACCCGGGCCTCGCGAACGCCACGCTGTTTACGAGCAAGAAGCAGGCGGTGGTCGAGAGCAAGTCGGTAGCGCTGCCGGCGACCAACGGCGCCGCGGCCTCGACGGGCGCCAAGAAGTGGACCGTGCTGGCGGACGACTTTGAGGAGACGGCGGACGAGGACATGATTGACGAGGACACGCTGCTGGACGACACGGACGAGGTGCTCCAGGCCGCCAAGGACGACTGCGAGGTCGGCAAGGACGGCAAGCGACGAGCCTGCAAGGACTGCACGTGCGGGTGCGTGACTTACAAATCGCTCGATGGATGCTGGAGGTTGTGGAACGAGGGCGCGCTGACCGTCGGCGCTTGTGTATGGACAGCCGCAAGGACGCCGAGGACAAGCCGGTGGTGTCGGACGCCGAGCTGTCAGAGATGGTTTCGGGCTGTGGCAACGTACGTTTATGCGTGGTGTGTGTATGTGCGTTCAACGGATACCAATGCTGATCCCGTGGTGTGATGATCGACAGTGCTTCAAGGGCGACGCGTTCCGCTGCGGCAGCTGCCCGTTCCTGGGCAAGCCGGCGTTCAAGCCGGGTATGGAGAAGGTGCTGCTCAACCTCGACGACGCGGACGACATTTAGACAAGTGCCTCATCGCACGGACCTTCGTGCCCCTACGCCACCCAAATACAGTAAAACGCTTCTAGGTTTTGTGTACACTGTCGGTTGTGGCAAGAAGACTGTGGCGTTGCCGGTGTTTAGTCTCGTTCGCGGCGCCAACGCCCCCTTGTCGCAACGCACAATCTGAAGCAAACGCGGCATCCACCAACTGCCAGGCGTCCGTCTTGATGGGCGTCACAGGTGCACCCCAGCCATCAACCCGCTGTGGAGGACGTCTATGCACGTCCATGCAGCCAATGTCGCGTCGCCCTGACGAGCCCACGCCGCGTGACGGGATGCTCGCGTGCCACGCGAGCATCCCGTCGAAGGCTGGGCTCCCACTGTGATGTCGCAAGATTCGGTGGCGATGAGGTGGCCGATGTCCTCGTTAAACCCTCTGGTTTGGAAGCGTGCATGCCCGATGTACTGTAGTGTTTCGGGAGGTGTGAAACCCTAGCACTGGTGTCAACGGTGCGCTCTACAGTAGAGCAGAGTCTACTCGCTGATCGCGGGCGCAACCTGTTTGGTCCAAACTTTGGACATTCGGCGTGTTCCAACTGCCTGTCCACGACGCAGGACACTTGCGGGAACTGGTGCGCAAGGCGCTGCCGAGCACAGGATTTTCCGTCCTTGTCCGCCACCACCACGACGGGCTTGCTTGTGGAACTGTCGCCAGCCTTTGGCGGACGCCGCAACTGTGAATGCGCGTTCCATGCAATTGCTCTGGCCTCCTCCCGCACCCATCAAGCTCCGCGCCGTTCTACTCCAACCAGGAAGTCTTCCGATTAGACACCCCCAGGCTGCTGATGACGCGTCCGGCGTTGCACCCGTCTCCTCCAGCGACAGTTTTGCTTCAACGCGCGCAAGGGTCCGAATGAAACTGCACAGACTCCATTCCCGAGGATGTGGAGCGTCGTGTAAACGCCCGTGCAATGCGAATCACAGCCAATGGGGTTCATTCTGCTTTGAGGAATCATCCCAACCTCAGTCAAAGCATCTTGCATAGCAATCAGCCCAGCCTCAAAAATACTGTACACCTCATGGAGGAGACACACACTCGAGGGATTTGCCATCAGTTGTTGGACATGCGAGAAGATCTCACACTCGCCGCCGATGTGTCCCTCGTAAGAGAAGAAGGACCCACCTGGTGGGCCATCGGGGTCTCCGCGCAGAGAGCGAACGGAGACTTGGCCGTGATTACTGCCGGTGGGATGGCAGACAACCACAGTCAACCGAATGCGGAGACAGCCGCGCACACGCATACCGTACAGTGTACGGTACACACAGCAAAGATGCTCCCGCCGGCCATCGTGACACAGAGCGCGTAAGAATCCTACGAAGGGGGGTCAATGTGGCACCTTTGTGATAAGTTCTAAAGATGCTGGACGCTTCGGTAGACGTCAGGCCGGGATGCTCTCTCCCTCCGGCAGTTCTGGACGCCTGGAGAAGCAAAGCCACGCCGGCGCCGTGAATTGATGGATTCTGTGGGAGCCCGTCGCGCCGCCTGCTGGGTTCAACGAACCCCCCCCGGTCACGATTTTCGTGTCGTCGATGCTGAACAAGCCCCCAGCTGAAACCGAAATCCCTGCGTTGAGATACCTCCATAGAATATCGTTTATACGTCAGTATGTGCTTTAACAGGTCTTTGAAAACACTAGTATAATCGCAATTGTCTCTTTAGCTTGCATCATCTATACTCAACTATGTCTTTTCAAAGTACACGAATAAGCATTGTGGATGTGCATCCAGGTCCGAGGCGCAATCTTCTTAGATGCAGGTTGAGGGGAAGAAATGGGGCGGAACGTGGGATGTTTGGTCTCTCGCTTGGACAGACCAAACTCCAGTGTGGACGGTCGCCCTCCAGCAGCCGCAGTGCCAAATAAACGCATATCTTGTGTAAATAGATGATTTGATGTACCTCGAGTTCTTTCAGTCCTAGGGTATAATATTTCGAAATATGATATATGGCAATATCGCATCTTGATGAGACCTTCATGTGGCACGATTCTCTGTGTTTGGAGTCCCAAGTCTCCACTGTCCAAATGCATCGGCGCCCGCGTGACCCGAAGGCAGGCCGAACGAAATTGGTCCCCAACGGCGTTCCTCCTCGAACCAGCAAGTCATAAATTTGGCGAGGGCCCGCCTCTTCCTTCCTCCGCCGCCGCCCCGCTTCTGCCCCTTTGTCCCCTCTCTCTCTCTCCGACAGGCAGCCACCACACCTGGTCGGTTGGACCCGTCCGTTTGGGCCCGTCAACTCGCCACTCCGGCCGCCTCTGTTTCAGTCGCCGTTTTGACTCGTCTCCGATCTGGAAGAGGTCCTTTGGCCCAGGGGGACCATTTCGCGTTTAGCTTCCTGTTCCCCAAACGTCCCGGCGCAGGCCACTTCTGAAAATTCGCCCGTGGACCGACCCAACGCACACGCACATCCACAGCTCCCCTCCCCTCTCTAAAACTTGAGGGCCACGACCGCACTGCATAAGGAAGACGGTTCCGGAAACGACATTTTGCCCACTGGATCCACTGCCGACCGCGAGTGGGTCTTGAGGTCCTGTTACTTTCTCCGCATCCAGTGAAGGCACAGGGTGGCGCGATGCTCTCGTGCGAGTTCGACCGCCGCGGCTGCCGCCACGAGTCGCTCTTCCTCAGCGAGTACAAGCGGTGCGTGCGTGCCGAGTCGAAACTCTTACCCAATTGGTCGCGTTTCTCACACCCATGACTTGTCTTGTCCGCCAGCACGAACCGCACCAAAGGCACCAAGATCCTGCGCTGCTTCCCGCACTGCTGCCCAGCGCACGTGAACCGCAGCTACTGCGGCACGGCGCTCCACGTGCGCGTGCAGGCGCACGCGACTGGCCGCCAGCAGCTCGAGCGCAACCACGCGCTCGACGAGCTGCTTGTGTTTGCTCATTTTGAAGAGGTCGGCGCGCGCACGTTCGCCGTGGGCGACGAGCTGCCGTCCCACGCCGTATTCCAGTCACTCCAGAGCGAGCAGCATCCCAAGGGCGAGTGGATCCAGGGCCACCCAAGCGACGCCGTCGACCGCGCGACGCAGCTCTTCCAGATCAACCCCGGTGCGCGATGGTACTACGAGTGGGAGAGCGCAGCCACCAAGGCCCAGCGCTTTACCAAGCACGTCCTCAAGGTCTACGTGTTTTGCCCAGCCACGAATGACCCGAACAGCCTGCGCATCGTCGCAGCCGCGACGTCGTCCCAGTTCATGGTCGTATCCTACCGGCGCGCGCCCAGCGAGATCAGCGGTGACCGCCGCATCCTCGCGCTGCTCGCTGAAAACGTAGCGCGTCAAAGCGGTGAACTCGGGCTCGAGCCCGACAATCTGATCGCGTCGCTCGGCCAGCGCATGCTGCCTCTGCTCGCGGGGTCGTCCGCCTCCAGTGCGAAAGAGGACAAACAAGGCGTTGCCTCTCCGACGTCATCGTGGAGTCCGCAGCAAGAAAAGCCATCGGCGACAGCACCACGTCGCATCCGACAGCGTCAACCTCACCGGAGCCAGCTTCGTGAATCGTCTCGCGATTCAGCCGTGGAGCCAACGCATGTGTGGGCGGCGAGCCATCCGACAGAACTGCGCATGGCCAAGCGACTGGGCGTCCTGCTCACGTTCCTCTCGGAGATGTCTGCGGTCGACTGCCAGCAAGCACTGAGCGAGTTCGGGGCGATGATGATGGGGTCGCCGTTTCATTCTCGCCATCCCGAGGCCAAATCGGAGGCGATGGCCACGCCGCCACCGGTACTGACGGGTAGTTCCTGGCGATTCCTCTCGCCGTTGCGTCGGAATTCCCCCGATTCTCGGTCGCTCCCGTCGCTCCAGGACGCTCGGATCTCTGCAGCCACTCAATTGACCGACTCCACGTTGCTCCTCGTGAGTCAGAGCGTCGAGGCGCTCGCGTGGGTGCTGCTGGACGATTCCAACCGCCAAACGCTCGCGCGGCTACTGCGCGAGGGCGCTCGTGCCCTACTGGACGTCTCAGTGTTGCGTGATGTGTTCCTCCGCGGACTCACGCAACTCCACGAGCTCATCAACCGCTTCCTGACCACACGATTCGGTCTCTCCTTCGAGCAACTCCACGAGGACGTGGTCGCCGCGTTGTTTCGTGATGATACCTTTCAACACGTGCGCTCAGAACTCCTCCACCAGCTGTCGTCCACTCAAATGGCCGGGTTCGAGGCGTTCGTCAGCCTGGCTCGTCAACACTTCGTAATGGAAACCTCCCAGCGCGACCACAAACGCAAGCGATACGCCGAGTTCGAGTCCTTGGATCCAGCCAACTCGTCGGTGCTCAGTGGGAGCTGGAGCTTCGACAGCCAGCAGTGCTCAGTGCGGCGGCTCTACGAGCAAAGCCCATTGACGCAGTCGGTCGCTGGCGCGATAGAGTGGATGCGCGAGTTTGCGAGCGTCTCCGTTGCCGTGGACCAAGCAGAGGGCTGTGTGGCGATCCGCTCGCAGTGGTCACTCGCGCCGCGTGGCATGATCCTCGTGCTGGACGGCAAGACGCGCGTGTTCGACGCGTTCCCAAGCGGCGTGGCCAGCACGGTGCCGTGGCAGGGCCGAGCGTGGGGTGACTACCGCGCCCAACTCGTCAGCACCGACAGCCTCATGCTCGAGTTCTTGGCCTGGCCTCTCGCATCGCCAAACCACGAACTGAGCTCTCCGCTTCCTGACGCGCGGGGCGTCGCCGTGCGTATGAAGCTGCGTCTGCGCCCCGTCGTGCCGCACGGCGCTCACACGTATGCGTTGGCAGTGGACGGCGTCGTGGAGACGGGGCTCTGTGGGCCCAACGACGGCCTGGAGACGCTGTCCATCGAGCGCCGGCGCCGCGTTGTAGACGCCTGGACGCCCCTGCTCGAGCTCAAGGCTGTGTACACGCCGGTGACAGCGGCACCACTCGCCTCGAAGTGGACGGAGGAATAGCGTTGGCGTTGGAATTGATCAAATGGAGCGGGCATATTCAATTACGTAATTGCAAATGCCACGCGATGGACAGGATTTGGAATATGGTGGACCTAAGCGGCTTACGCGGCTGGTATAGACTCGTCTGACTTACTTCAGCTCGGTTAGATCGCCTTGGTAGGTTCAGCCCGTGGTGTCTATCTACGAAGGGGGCGTGCTCTCATGTGCAGACAGTCGAAGATCCGCATCTCTGAAGTGAGCTTAGCCCCAGTCTCGTCGCATGAGGCGTGGTGTTACCTCTTTCACCTTATCCCCTTTCACACCCGCTGACAGTGATATTTAATGTCGCGATGCGATCCGTTCGAACAACCTCCGGATATCCGTCACCTTCGTGCGACATTGCTTTTCTGCCTGATTCTGGCGAGCCCTGAACAGTCGCGCCAAAAAGAAGAAGGAAAAATCTGTCCGTTGGAAACAAAAAAGATGGAAGATTGTCAGTCGCTTCAACCTACCCCTGGAACTGTTTTCATTGGGCACTTGGAACCTTTTCCACCCAGACGAGTGGGCGTTGTTGAAGTGCAGGTTTGGGGTTTTCTCGAGATTTCGGAAATAACCCATGGCCAGAGAAAAAAGGAAGAAGAAAGAAACCAAACCGCACCAGCGCCAAAAGCTTCTATCGAAGTGAGACTAAAGATCGGGTCCAAAGGCGCGATAGTTAGACCGCCAGGCGCAAGGGGGCGCGGCGCGGCTTCTCATCGGACGCGCCACTTGGGCTGACCGCCGCCGCTGAAGCGCGTCACTCTTTCTGCCAACGCGAAGCGACCAACAACAACAGCAGCCAACGCCCAACACCCCGCTTCACGCGCGCCCAACGCCCTAAAAGCCGCGCGCCCCAACTAACGCGGGTTTAGACGCGTGATTTCGTCGGTGCGTTGGATTTCATTGCATGCCGCCGGATCCCAACGCCAACACCGCCATGTCGACCGAAACGAGCGAAAGCGCCAACGCTGGCACTGCCACGGACGCCACCAAACCGCCCGTGGCCAACGCCACCGCTGCCATGGCATCCTCGTCCTCCTCCGCTGCCACGACCACGGCCTCCTCCTCCTCCTCCACCAAGTCCTCCATCCACAGCTCGCTGCGCGTGGTGACCAACCCGGGGGAGCTCGGCGTCACGTTCCCGCCGCCGGGCCCGTTCCTCTCCTCCGCCGGCGGCAAGTGGACGCCCGGCATGCTCCGCTCGCCCTCGGGCCTCCTCCTCTCGCCGCTCGGGCTGCTCGCCAAGTCGTTCAAGCTCGACACGCCGGACGCCGCCGCCGCCGCGGCCAACGCCGCGTCCTCCGCCGCCTCGGCCTCCTCCTCCGTGCTCGCGTCGTCCTCGATCGGCTTTTTCGACGCGGCCTCCAAGGAGCTCCAGTTCGACCCGCGGTTCCTGGCCGAGGCCTGGTCCCAGGAGTCCCCGCAGAGCGTCTACGCGCTGCTGGGGCAGCCAGGCGCGCTGGGCGGCGCGTTCGCGGGCTTCTCGCCGCTCGCGGCGTCTTCCCCGGGCGGCGGCACGCGGCTGCTGAGCCCCATGGCCATGGGGCTGCTCCACCACAGCAGCGCCGGCGCGCACGCCGCGCACGCGCACCCGCAGAGCTTCATGAGCCACCTCCAGAGCCCGCTGCTGGCCATGTCCCCCATCGGGAGCATGAGCCACGGACTCCCGTCCTCCTCCTCCGCGGCCGCCTCCTCTTCTTCCTCCGCCACGAGCTCCTCCGCGTCTGCCACGTCCTCCTCGGCCACGGCGACGACGTTCTACCCGCCGACCGTGACCATCCCGCCTAGTCCGCACCAGCTCAACCCGCACCTGCTCTCGCCCATGTTCGCCTCGGCCATCTCGCCCGGCGGCGGGCTCGGCGTCTCGCCCGACATGCTCTCGATGATCGACCCGGCGACGGTGTTCGTGCCCCCGGGCAGCCCGAGCGCGATCCTGCGCCACCTGCTGCCGCCCATCATGCCGCGCAACGCCGCGCTCAACGTCAAGGACCTCACGCTCAACGAGCTGCGGCCGCACTTCAACAAGCCCATGGCCGTCGTCGCCAAGGAGCTCGGCGTCTGCATCACGCTCATGAAGAAGATCTGCCGCCGCAACGGGCTCGTGCGCTGGCCGCACCGCCGAATCCGCAGCCTCGTGAACCGCATCACGTCGCTCCAGGTCATCGCCAGCACGGCCGTGGGCGCCGAGAAGAAGCGCTTCCAGGCGCAGATCAACGCGCTCCGCGACGAGCTCTCGGCCGTGATCCAGAACCCCAACGAGAAGAGCCGCAAGGCCCAGGCCGACGCCAAGGCGCGCACGCCGCCGCTCGCTGCGCTCTCGCTATCCTCCTCGGGCGGCGCCGCCGTCGGACCGTCGGGATCCTCAGCAGCAGGACAAGGCGTCGTCTCGCGGAAGCGCCGCGCCGCTGCGGCCGCGGCCGCCAGCCTGGCAATGGCCGCGAGCGACGACCTCATGGGCGACGACGACGACGACGAGTACGACGACAGCGACGCACTCTATGCCGACGAGAACGCCCCGACGCAAGCCAAGGTCGCGGCAGCAGGAGCCACGAGACGCACGGCGTCGCCACTGAAGGCACTCAAGAAGGACCCCCACGCCACGCCATCACGGGCCACGCGAGGACGCGCAGCCGCCGCTGACAAGGCCGCGGCGTCCCGGCCGGCGGCGCTTGCGTCGTCCGCAGCCACAGGCAAGCGCTCGAGTGCACGCTTCCGCGCACCGCCGCCTATCACAATCCCGCGCCAGAGCGAGCTCGAGGCCGCAAAGCGCGCGGCGGATGCCGAGTTCGGCGAGCGCCCGTCGAGCACGACGAGCACGGGCAGCTGCGGCCGGCGCGGCTCGATCTCGTCGATTCTCTGCTAGGCAGCAGAGCAGACACTCTGACAGATACGAACGTTAGGTCCCTAGGACAAGTGAGACCAGCCAGTAGGAATATGTCTCCCTCCATATCGGGGAGATATGTACTTGTAGATGTACCACGCAGCGACAGCGCTCCAGCCAATCCCCCCAGACTCACCACTAAGTATACCTTCCCAACCCATCCACATCACGTTCGCTGGCGTCTCACTCGAGTAAACGCGCGTTCTTGTCCCCGTGGGGGCTTTGGAGTTTTGGGGCAGCTGAGGAGGATTCGCACGAAAATAGCGATGGCCAGAACCGTCAAGTCGACGCATGGCCCGAGGGTCCTTCGTCTGGACGTCGTAAGGGCCTTGATCTGATCCGTCGCTCGCCCCTGCGATTGCTGGTTGACCTGGGCGAGGGCCCGCGCACTTGCAATGGCTCGGGTCGGCAATCTCAGCGAGCTGTCGAGGACGGACCGCCGTCTTGGGGATAATGCCGAGCCGCCACGCACCGCGTCCGAGTGCTGGGGCGCCGCCTCGCACCCGAGCCTCTACTGGATCCAGCCCGTAGAGAAGCTGCCGCGGGTAGATCTCTCGGTCACGCCACTCTCGAGGCTCTTTTGTCGCCACGGCTCGTTGGACGAGCGGCTCGCGTTCAACTCGCGCGTCTTAGCGTTCCTCGAGCGCTGGCTCACCAAACTAGAGGTACTGATGCTCGTCGGGATGCCATTTATGGGAGCCATGTTCTTCGTGCCTGACCCGGCGCTTCAGGCTGCCACGGCAATCACCTCCTTCTGCGCAGCCGTGCCACTGCTCACGCTCTGCTACGCGACGCTCTCGTGCGACATGGCTGCCCTCGTAGCCCGCACGTTTGAGTTCTGGTTCCTCACCGCCGCCAACGCCATCAACACTGTCGTCTTCTTCAGCATGTTTCGTGACGTGCGCGTCGTGGGCATCATCAGTGGCTCGTGTCTCCTCCAGCTGACGCTGCTCACGGACGCCAACCTGCACTCGCGGCTGGTTGAGCTGCGGTTCCTGGTGTTCGGTGCGCCTGGGATCTTCGTCGTCATCGTCGCGAGCCTGTTCCGCATCACCCCAGGGGTCCACACAACGACGTTTAACATTTGGGGTGCCTCTGTGTCGGATGTGGACTTGCTCATCAACGGCAACTTCATCATCGCGTTCTTCACGACCCGCAAGACCCACCGGAATCGCCACTTGCTCTCGCCTAAGCACGCAGGGGAACGCCACATCGTGCAGTGCCAAATGTACTTCCCCACGTGCCGGCTAGTGGCACTGGACGCACAGACCGTGAGTCGTCTGCGCGCAAGAACAGCGCGTGAGAACGACGCGTTCTTGAGGCGCAAGTCGAGGATGCTCGGCACCACGATCGAGTACCAGCAGACGCTCCACATGGTATCGTCGGCGCGGATGGACGCGTTCAACGTTGACAACCTCGTGTTGCGCCGATGCGCGAGTTGTCAACTCGATCGAACGGAGAATCGGCTTGCGCAGTGGGCGCTGAACGGCCTCATGATGGTCGGCGTCGCGAGCTCGACAGTTGCACACGCATCGAGCATGCTTCAACAAGACGTGTTCGCTTCCATGAGCCAGCTACTCGCCATCGAGACCACAGGACTCGTCGCGACGCTGACTGTGACAACCTGGTACGTTCTCCACTGTCAACGCGACCTATTGCGGATGCTCGTGGGCCAGGTTGACACGTGGTTTGCCGTCGTGCACTTCACGATGGTCGCGGTTAGCGTGGCCGACATCGTCCACTGGCGCCATGCAGCCATCCCTGTGCTCAGCGCCTGGATTTGGAGCCTCTGGGTCGTGATGCTTGATGCAGTTCCGCCGGTCGCACGGAGGCGGTTGGGCTTCCAGCGGTGGCTCTTGCTTGTCGTAGACGTGCTGCTCATGCTCTTCCATGTGTCGCTCATGTACGCGCTCTTCTTCTCGTCTCCAATGAAAACGGTCGAGCAGGGAGAGCCCTTGCATCGCAACCGCGTGCTGGTGGATTTCTCGGTCGGCGGCTACCGGCTGCGACTCGAAATGTTCAGCTTTATCACCAGCAAGATCTTCACGTCGTTCATGTGGATGGGTCGCTTCCTGTGGCGAGAGAGCGTGCGGCCGCGCGACGCGTTCAAACTCATCAAGCATCGCGCGCAATTCCTCATCCCGTCGCTCTAAACCCGCCTTGAACTACAGTACTGAGAAGTCGTAAATGACGAGAATTCGTCGTCTAAACAGCCAACTTGAACGGCAAGTACGGGTGCGAGGGTGGATGGTCGTTGTAACACAAACCTAATTTTGGGCCGGACAATGACGATTTCTCGTCTTACCTTCGCCGAGGTCTTGCTCACTCAGGCTTGATTTTTCGAGCGCTCTTCATCGTGACAGGGGACAGAGACTACCTTTGCTCGAGGCGCCATGGGGCGAGTCGCCGTTCAGCCGGTGCGCTCGCACCAGGGTCCGGGCAAGGGAGTCGAGCTGCTCGCAGCAGAGGGCGTCGAGGCGACATCCCGGCCGCTCGTGACCTCGATCTACATCATCCAACCTGTTGGGAAACTCCCCACCGTCGATGTGACACAAACGATCGCCGGCGTAATCGTGGGTCGCGCGCACGCGCAAGTAGTCAACGAATGGGCCGTCCGGCTAGCATCGCAGTACCACAAGCTACTGTACGTGATGGGGCTCACGTTCACAGTCGCGTGTATGTCTCTCTTCATGATGGAAGACATGGTGGCACGATACATAGTGTCGATACTGAGCGTGGCGATGCTGGGCCCACTTCTCTTGATTCACGGGGCCGCCCTGTGCTGGGACATCCTTCGCCTGCTCGTGGTCACTTTCGAGTTCTGGTTTCTGATCATCATCAACATCGTCGACGCCACTTTCCTGTGTTACATGGTTGGAGACGTGCGAGTGCTCGCCATTCTTGTCGGCGGCGTGGGCTGCATGCTCACGGTTTTTCTCGACGCCAACATCCACATGCGTGTGCTCGTCCTTCGTCTCTTCATTCCGGGGGCCGTGACGCTGGCGTTCATGACGGTCGTCGCCAACCTCAATGTGGGCAGCGATCTCAAGTACACCATTATCAGGACGTGGGGAGCTGAAACGAAGGCGATCGACGTCATCAATAGTGGCATGTCCACGATCGCGTTCTTCATGGTAACGCGGGTCTTCCGCTACCGAAGCAGTGCCTGCTCCTTCCGGCGCAACGACAGTACGACGCCAGATGGAGCCATCAACATGATCCAGTGCGATATCTACTTCCCGATATGTCGGCTCGTCCGATATGAGGAGTGGAACCGACAGCGACGCACGTCGGTCTCGCAATCGCCACGAATGTTTCGTCGACTCGCTCAGGCCACCCAACTCGAACTTGTCGAGCGCGACCAACTGCGCATCATTGATGCACGTGATACGATCGCGAGTCTCCAGTGGTGCCAGCTCGGCGCTGGCCGCGCAGGCTGCCGAGCTTATCGGCTGCTTCCTTGGATTCTCAACGCGATTGGTGTCGGAGGATGTGGTGGCGCGATTTTCTTGAGCGGCCAAGAAGTCGTGGACGCACGGCACGTGACCAATCACCATTTCGACCAGCCGTCGGCTCACTGGCATATTGCTGCGTGTGCCGCGACTGCGCTGTTTGTGTTGATTCACATCGCATATTTCCAGCGAGAACTCTTTCGGCGCATCTGCGTGGAGATCGATGCTTGGTTTGTTTCGTTCCAGGCGTCGTTTGTTGCGTTCGGAGCCTGCGACGTGTTTCTCTGGGACCAGCGAAGCCTCCTCGTCGCCACCGCGTGGATTTGGTGCCACTGGATGCTCTTCCTCGACGCCTTGCCGCCGGTCGTGCGCGCCCGCCTCTCGTTGTCCCGCATCTTCATCGTCACCGTGAGCATCGCGCTGTTGGCATTCCCGATCTGGCTACTATACATGATTGTCTACGCACCAAACGCGACCTCCGCAAATCGGAACCGCACAATCTTTGAAGCCCGCGTCGGCCGCATCGACGTCCGGATGGAGATGGTCAGCTTGCTGCTGAGTCGTATCTTCACGCTGTGGGTCTGGATGGGCCGGTTCTTCTGGCGCGAGGTGCTCCGCCCGAGCGACTCGTTCAAGTTGATTAAGTATCGAGTCCACTTCCCATTCTGTTAAGAGTCAGCTGGAATAAATCGCCGAGCGCGCCTCGGAACTTGGCACTCGCGTTGTGACGCTTGACAGTTGTACAGTTGGCAGGCCACTCTGCGATAGACAAGGATGGTCCTGTTGCCAGCACTTCACGTTTTCAGACCCAGGGAACCGCCAGATCGTCGGTTGAGTACCTGTCGTGTCGTCTTTAGCGGCGTCTTCTGACTAAAGTACAGCCGAGACGCTCGAATCCGTCGTCTGCACATTGTCGAGCGCCCAAAAATACTTCAACCTTGTCGTCGAGATGATTGAGTTCGACGCTCTACCGCGACCACACCACGTTTCGCCACCAGCGTGTTGACACCAAAATGGCCGTCTGGGCGATTCACCCGCGCCCCGTGGCAACGTCTGTACAGCCTGGCGCGTCGGCCGTGTCGCGTCCAGAGGCAACAATAAGCCCTGACACTGTTTCCGAGTGCTACGAAGACGACTCGATCGGCCCGCTCCCGGTGATCAACGTCACACGCACGCTCGCGGCGAAGCTCTGTGGACGTCTTGACGACGTGGCCTTCAACGAGCGCATCATCCGCGTCACCCAGCAAGCCGATCCGTACCTCCACGCCGTCGCGGGTATCTTCCTGGCGTCGTGCCTCTCGCTTTTCTTCGTCGCTGACGTCACCGCGCGCACGACCATGAGCTACCTCAACGCCGCGACGGGCGTTCTCGTGCTGATCCACGGCTTCGCGTCGCTCTCGTGGGACATGCTGCGGCTCGTGCTGGGCACGTTCGAGTTCTGGTTCCTCTACGTGATCAACACGACCAACAACGTCTGGTTCAACATGCTCTTCCACGACCACCGCATGGCCGCCATGGTCGTCACGGGCGCGTCGTTCGTGCTCTCGCTGTGCGCCGACGCCAACATCTACACGCGGCGCTTCGCCACGCGGCTGCTCGTGATCGCGTCGCCCGGGCTGCTCTTCGGGCTCACGGCCACGGCGTTCCACTTCCCGCCGGACCTCCGCTACAAGACCTTCGAAGTCCTGGGCCTCCGTATCGACGTCGTCGACCTGCTCGTCAACGGCAACTTGATCATCTCGTACTTCACCGCCATCCGCGTCGCGCGCTCGCAGCACCTCGTGCTCTCGCGCGGGCCCATCGGCCGCGTCGTGTGCGACCTGTACTTCCCCGTCTGCCACCTCGTGCCGCACACGCGTCGCCGCTTCACGATCCGCGCGAGCCACGACGGCGGCGGCCTGTCGCCACCCGCCTCGCCCACATCAGTGTCATCCCCAGCGGCGGTCAAGACCATGCAGCAGCTCGAGCTGGTCCACGACACGGCGTCCGCGCACGGGATCCAGGCCTCGCGGGTGTTGCTGCCGCGCGTGGCCACACTGTGTCGCGCCGCGCCGCCCGCGCTGGTCACCTGCGTCGGCGCGTTCGGGCTCGCGGCGTCGCTGGTCGCGTTCCTCTGGCGCGTCGGCGAGGTCGCGGCGCGCGGCGAGGCGCACGGCAACCACGCGTTCCCGCTGGCGCTGCTCGGGCTCGCGGCGTCGCTGGCGTTCGCGCTCGCGTACGCCGCGCACGCGCAGCGCACGCTGGCGTGGCGCGTGCTGTGCCAGGTGGACGCGTGGTTCGTGTCGGCGCAGCTGTCGCTGGTGACGGTCGTGGCCGGCGACGTGCTCGCGTGGGACCCGCGGCGCGTGCCGCTGGTCGCGAGCGCCTGGGTCTGGGGCCACTGGCTGCTGCTGCTGGACGCCGTGCCGCCGGCCGCGCGGCGCCGCCTGCGGTACTCGCGGCGGCTCGCGCTCGCGGCCACCGCCGCGCTGGCCGCGTACCCGGCGCTGCTGGGCTACTGGTTCTACTTCTCGGCCGCGCGGCCGCGGCTGCGCAACCGCGTGGTGCTGGACGTGGCGTTCGGCGACGTGGCCATGCGCGTGGACGCGCTCGGCTTCCTCGCGAGCAAGCTGTTCACGCTCGGCGCGTGGGCCGGGCGCTTCCTCTGGCGCGAGCTCGCGCGCCCGCGCGACGCGTTCAAGCTGATCAAGCACCGCGTCTTCTACCGCGTGCACGTGTGACGCAGCCGCGGCATGGCACGCCGTGGCGCCATGGCGCCATGGTGGCGCCAGGAACGCTTTCTCCCGGCGAAAAGCTCTCTGGTTAGCATGGCAAGGAGCTAGCCTAACTAGTGACAATGGAAAAACCTCATGGAGCCCTTCTATTTTCTGTGTGATTTCTGGTGGATTTTTATGTGAGTGTGTGGAGGGTTCACTCCGCCATATCACATTGCGGGCGGCCAAAAAACCTCGCATTTGACACGGTCTGACAGAATTTTAGGCTGATGTGATACGCTCGCGACGACAAGACCAGTGGCTACCAACCAATTTGTTTCAAAAGAGGGTTCTTCTGATCAAGTTCGAGTGCAGATACTACGTAGTATTTACTCTGTGCCTCCCTAGTTTTGGCAAAATGGGTTGGAAGGTCCCAGATCTCTCCATACCTAGATTCAAGCCAGTCAGTTGCCAAGCAGTGGTACTGGGTGCAGCGTTACTGGAATGTAATTGCCATAGTGTGAGTACAAATGCTTTCGTAGGCCTGAACAAGAACTCTTCACCCCCGCAATAAACCCCCGCGCCGTATCACACGAAGCACATTTTGACAACCGTGGCAGCATCATCCAAACTTGAGATACATCCTGCCAGACTGCCACGCTTCGTGTGCCGGTCCCTGGGTTCGCTCTGTTCCTTTGGGTGCAAACGGACCGGCTGGCCAACGCTGCCAGCCGACGGCGCCGCCCAACGGTGTTCATTTCCAGAAACCTGTTGGGCGCCGAGACGCAGAGGGAGCGTCCAGAGGTGCCAACGCCCAACTCCCAACAGCTACAGTTAGTTCCCCACGCCACGGCCTGCCATCCGCGCCGTACCTGCCACGGCTCCATGCGCGTGCTCTCCGTGCTCGCGCTCGCGTCGGCGGCGCTCGCCGCCGTGGACGCCACGCCCGTGAGTGTCTGTCGCGACGCCACCTACGAGATCCCGGCGTCGCGCGGCGCCGTCTGCTCCGGTGCCGGCGCCGCGCCCGCCGGCAAGGCCTGTCCGCTCAAGGGCGACGCCGCCACGCAGGCGTGCCACCCGTACCTGCCGTCGTTCGACGGCAAGGCGTGCGTGGCCAAGGAGGACGCCGTGTGCGACCGCGTGAACGGCGACACGTGGGGCTGCGTGTTCCCGTCCACGGGCTGCGGCAACCCCAAGCCCGTGCCGGCGCCCACGTCGCTGGCGCCGACGCTCAAGCCGACCGTGGTCGAGTTCGAGGCCAAGTGCCCCACGTGGGCCTTTGACGAGAACCTCGACGACGTCGACACGTTCGATCCGGCCATCTTCGTGGACGAGCCCGAGGCGAGCAACCCGGTGTTCGCCGAGATCTTCAAGACCGAGACCAAGTCGTGGTACACCAAGGAGGTGGACCCGTCCGAGCTGTACAAGTGTAACGAGAAGCCGACGCCCAAGCCCACAACCGCGGCGCCCACGACCGCGCCGCCCACCGTCGCGCCCACGACGGCGCCGCCCACAACCGCGCCGACGCTAACCACGCCGCGCCCCACGACGCCGAACCCGACCACGCCGGCTCCCACCACGACGACGCCCGCGCCGACCACACCAAGACCCACGACGCCGTCCCCGACGACACCGTCCCCGACGACGCCCTCGCCAACGACTCCAGCCCCGACCACGCCGTCCCCGACGACGCCCTCGCCGACGACGCCGTCCCCGACGACCCCTGCGCCGACGACTCCAGCCCCGACGACGCCGTCCCCGACGACGCCTTCGCCGACGACCCCTGCGCCGACGACTCCAGCCCCGACGACGCCTTCGCCGACGACCCCTGTGCCAACGACGCCTTCACCGACAACTCCGGCCCCGACGACGCCTTCGCCGACGACACCTTTGCCGACGACTCCGGCCCCGACGACCCCTTCGCCGACAACGCCAGCACCGACGACCACGGCTCCTCCGACGCCCGAACCGACGACGACGGCCCCTCCGACACCAGAGCCCACCACGACAGCTCCTCCTACCCCGGAGCCGACGACGACTGCGCCACCGACCCCGGAGCCCACGACGCCGGAGCCCACGACGCCGGAGCCCACGACGCCGGAGCCCACGACGCCCGAGCCCACGACGCCGGAGCCCACGACGCCCGAGCCCACGACGCCGGAGCCGGTGACGCCCGAGCCTACAACGGACACGCCGTGTCCGACCTACCCGACGCCGGAGCCGACGACGACAGCTCCGCCCACACCTGAGCCCACGACGACGGCGCCACCTACGCCCGAGCCTACGACGACGGCGCCGCCCACGCCCGAGCCGACGACCACGGCGCCCCCCACGCCTGAGCCCACGACCACGGCACCACCCACGCCAGAGCCCACGACCACGGCACCACCCACGCCAGAGCCCACGACCACGGAGCCGTGCACGATCCCGCCTCCGGACGATGGGTACCCGACCCTGCCACCGACGCCGACGCCGTCGCCGACGCGTGCGCCGATCACCCTCATGCCGCTGCCGGGCCCGACGGACGAACCTAGCCGCACGCCGATCACGATCCCCCCGCCGATCACCGAAGAGCCGGAGACGACGACGCCCCCGCCTCAGTACCAGATCCCGACGGTGGCGCCTCCGACGGAGACACCCCCGCCTCAGTACCAGGTCCCGACGGTGGCGCCTCCGACGGAGACACCCCCGCCTCAGTACCAGATCCCGGTGCCCGACCCGACGACCCAGGTGCCTGCCGTGGTCCCGCCGACGCCAGTGCCGACGACCACGCGGCCGCGCAACACCATCAGCCGCCCGATCGACGAAGGCTCGGCGGACGGCCAGGCGCGGTCCATCTCGCTCAGCGCCGTGGGCATCCCGGAGAGCGCCCCGTCGTCAGGCGCGTCGCCCTGGGCCATGGTGGGCGTCGTCGCCGTCGCTGTTGTCGTGATCGGCGGCGTGTTCGTGACGCGCCAGGCGGCACAGCGCCGCCGCGAGCGCAGCGCGAGCGACCAGTTCGTGCTCAACATGGTGGTCACGCCGCAGTAAGAACGAGTGTGAAACGCTCCATCCCGTGTGAAGGGTGGCGCTCCGTCCCGAGACTGCCGAGGAAGAACCTCGAATGGCAGGAAGGCAGGGAGTGCTCGTATAACCTCCAAAATCCCACCACGATCGATTGAATACCCCAGCGCTGGGACTTGTCTATCTCTCTTTCTCTCTTTCCACTTGCTTTGTTCCTTTTTTCTTCCGGCACCGAGCTGCCCATCGCCAGGCGAAGGCCACCGCACGCGGCTCACCCACAGTGTCGAGTGACACATCGCACGCTTCCATGCACCCACACGCCACCGCTCCATGAACGTTTCCATCCAGGTGAAAGATGGAAGAGAAGCCTGGAATTTTGGTACACTTATGACAAGTAGTGAGTACATGTCGTTCAATACGGACTACAATTTCTATAGTACTAAAATCCTAACGTACCCACATTTTGGCACCTGAGAGATCTTCCA
The DNA here is from genome assembly GCA_027475725.1 of Pythium rhizo-oryzae. Classification (NCBI taxonomy): domain Eukaryota; phylum Oomycota; class Peronosporomycetes; order Pythiales; family Pythiaceae; genus Pythium; species Pythium rhizo-oryzae. The sequence continues at coordinate 89,727 of JAMFLL010000030.1, forward strand.
CCGGCAGATCTCTCGTGCGGGAGAGGTTCCCTGGCGAAGTGAGCGGGTGAACCCAACGAGGTGGATGCACGAGCGAGGCGTTCTGCCTGATGCGTTGGGTGCACGCCAGTGTGGTGGGAAAAGGTCAGCGCCCGCGCACCTATTTGGTGATGGGGCGGTCCGGGGGAGCGTCTCTTCATCTCACCCAAGTTTGGGCTCACTTAGCGTGAGATTCTGGGCCGCTGCTCCTCCTCAACTGGATGCAGCGCCTGTGAGTTTTCTGTCACGGGCCCACTGGCTTCGAGGGGAGGGCGACGCGTCAAGCGCGACTGGGTACCTTGGGTAACCCCCGTTCTCTCCGCTCTCCCGTGTTCCGCCATTCGAGCATTCGCTCCCGAGACTGCTTCGGTAAGTAACAGCGACTACTGTCACAGACCAGTCCTATGCGCGTCTCCGCCTGGACGCGCGCGCTGGCGCTGTCCGCCGCAGCGTTCACGGTCGTGGCCGTGGAGGCTACGCCCGTGAGCGTCTGCCGCGACGCCACCTACGAGGTCCCGGCGTCGCGCGGCGCCGTCTGCTCGGGCGCTGGCGCCGCGCCCGCCGGCAAGGCCTGCCCGCTCAAGGGCGACACCGCCACGCAGTCGTGCCACCCGTACCTTCCTTCATTCAACGGCAACGCGTGCGTGGCCAAGGAAGACGCCGTGTGCGACATCGTGAATGGTAACACTTGGGGCTGCGTGTTCCCGTCGGTCGGGTGCGTCAAGCCCAAGCCGGCGCCGACGCCGGCGCCCACCTCGCGCACGCCCGTGGCGCCGGTTGTTGTGGTCGAGGTGACGTGCCCCACATGGGCCTACGATGACACCCTCGACGATGTCGACGAGGTCCAGCCGGCCATCTTCATTGACGAGCCGGAAGCAAGCAACCCGGTGTTTGCCGAGATCTTCAAGACCGAGACAAAGTCGTGGTACACCAAGGACTCGCCCGTGTCGGACGTGTATGCCTGTAACGAGAAGCCAACGCCGGCGCCTTCGACCGCTTCGCCCACGACCGCGCCCCCCACGACGGCGCCACCGACGGTACCTCCCACTAGTCCCGCGCCGACGTCACCGGCGCCTACAACCACGGCACCCCCGCCTACGACGCCGGCTCCGACGACCACGCCGCCACCACCGACGACGCCGGCCCCGACGACGACGCCTCCGCCGACCACGACAGCTCCGCCAACGACGACCCCACCGCCCACGACAACGGCTCCCCCGACGACGACGCCACCGCCAACGACGACTCCTCCGCCGACAACGCCAGCGCCGACAACGCCAGCGCCGACAACGCCAGCGCCGACAACGCCAGCGCCAACGACGCCGGAGCCGACAACGCCAGCGCCGACGACGCCGGAGCCGGTGACCCCGGAACCCACGACGGACACGCCGTGTCCGACGTTCGCGCCGCCGCCGACAACAACCCCGGCCCCAGTGCCAACGGCTGCACCGACGACGCGCCCACCGGACGACTATGGACCTACGACGCGTCCACCGGACGACTATGGGCCGACGCCGAGCACGACGGTCACCGAGACAACCTCGGGTCCCACGGCGCCCGGTCCCGCAGCAGTGGAGCCAAGAGCTCCCGAGCCGACGACGACACCGGCACCGACGACCACCACGCCGGCGCCGACAACCGAGGTCCCACCGGAGCGTCCGGCGCCGACGACGCGGGCCCCAGCCGTCGATCCGTCCAGCGCGACGACAGCTCCGCCGGGAACGCTCTCGTCGTCTCGCGCGGGCGACGGCGAGCCCGTGGCGGCTGGCATCACGACGTTCAGCAGTGCCGACGGCATCAGCACCGAGGCGTCCACGCCGGGAATGGGCTTCTGGGGCCCCATCGGCGTGCTCGTGGTGGTCGCCGTGGCCGTCGGCGCCTTCGCCGTGCGGAAGAACCTCGCGGCGCGCGAGCGGCCCGCCACGGACGGCTACGACGGCGTCACGATGCTCACGCCCGCGTGAGGAGCTCGTCCAGCCCACAAGAACTCCGTCGAGATGGCTACACCCGCGCTAATGCATACCGTACCCCACACTGGAATGGATCAGTATCGTCTATCAAAGGGTTTAGGTCCGTTGGGGCTGTTGGTTTGTCCGGATTCGTCGGCAACTCTCCCGTCCGGCGGCTGATGGACAGCACGAGACACACCCGCGACCAAACAACCTCCTATAACACATATATGAACCTCCTATATTGTATATTGTTGGATCGGTCAAGCCACGCGACCCGGACAAACCAAGGGTCTTTCCAACATCCAACATGGCGCATGCCATGCCCCTGCCATGGCAGGCGCGGAGATGTTTAACGTGATCGCAGTGCCCTCATGGCATGGCATGGCACGTCGCCTCGCGGCTGTGGCACCTCATTCCCGCTCTTGCCACGGCCTGACCACTGCCACGGCCACTGCCACCGCCTCCTCCCCGCGCCATGGACCTCCGGCTCGCGCGCGTGACGCTGACCGTGGCCGCCGGCCCCGCGCCGTCGCCGCAGGACGCCGACGCTACTGCCACGGCACTGCCGACCATCGGCCGCCAGCTCGCGCGCGCCGCGCGCTGCCTCGTGCCGACGAGACCCGCCACGACGCCGGCGCCGCGCGCCATCCTGCGCGACGTCTCGGGCGTGTTCCGCGCCGGCTCGCTGACGCTCGTGCTCGGGCAGCCGCGCGCCGGCAAGTCCTCGCTGCTGCGGCTGCTGAGCGGCCGGCTGCGCGGCGACGTGGCGCGCGCCGGCGCCGTCTCGCTGGGCGGCGTCCCCGCGGACGAGCTGCGCGGCCGCGTGCCGCAGCTCGTGGGCTACGTGCCGCAGCGCGACGTGCACTTCCCGACGCTCACGGCGCGCGAGACCGTCGCGTTCGCGCACGCGTGCTCGATCGCCGACGACGGCGGCGCCGCGGACCACGTGGCCGCGCGGCTCGCGCAGCTCGGGCTCGCGCACTGCGCCGACACGGTCGTGGGCGACGACATGCTGCGCGGCGTGTCCGGCGGCGAGCGCAAGCGCGTGACGCTGGGCGAGATGGACGTGCCCGCGCGGCGCGCCGTGTGCCTCGACGAAGTCTCCACGGGGCTCGACAGCGCCGCCACGCTCGACATCGTGCGCCAGTACCGCGCGGCCGCGCGCGAGCGCGGGCTCGTCGTGGTCATGGCGCTGCTCCAGCCGGCGCCCGAGGTCGTCGCGCTCTTTGACTCGATCGTGCTGCTTCACGACGGCCACGTGATTTACCACGGGCCGCGCGCCGACGCGCTGGAGTACTTTGCCGGGCTTGGCCTGCGCTGCCCGCCGAACCGCGACGCCGCCGACTTCCTCCTGGACCTGGGCACGAGCCAGCAGACGCCGTACGAGCAGCCGCAGGCCAAGACACCGAGACACTCGCGCGACTTCGCCGAGCGGTTTCAGCAGTCGGCGATCTACGAGGCGCTGCTGCGCGACGTCGAGTCGGCGCCACCAGCGTCCGCGGTGCTCCAGAAGACGCTGCGGCGCGTGCCCGAGTTCTACCAGCCGTTCTGGGCCAACGTGGCAAGGCTCGTGCGGCGGGATCTGCGCGTGGCCGCGCGTCACACGGCCGTCCTGCGCGCACGCGCAGTGACCATCGTCATCTCGAGCTTGCTCCACGCGACGCTGTTCTACCAGCTCGACGCCGCCAACGTGCAGCTCGTCATGGGCATCATGTTCGCGACCGTGCTCTTCCTGGCGCTCGAGCAGTGCAGCCAGATCCCAGCGTTCCAGGCATCGCGCGCGGTCTTCTACAAGCAGCGCGACGCCAACTTGTACTCGACGCGTGCCTACGTCGTGGCCACGTCCATCGCACAGCTGCCCGTCGCGGTCTTTCAGGTCGCGGTCTTTGGCTCGATCGTTTACTGGGTCTGCGGCCTCGTGGCGACCGCGAATCAGTTCCTGGTCTTCGAACTGCTGCTACTACTCGTGAACCTCGCGTTCAGCGCGTGGTTCTTCTTCATCGCGGCCGTCACGCCCAACCTGCACGTCGCCGAGCCGTTCAACCTGCTCTCTCTGCTGCTCTTCACCCTCTTTGCGGGCTTTATGATCGTGCGCGATCTCATCCCAGACTACTTCATCTGGGTCTACTGGATGAGTCCTATGGCCTGGTGCCTCCGTAGTATCCTGATCAACCAGTACAGCGCCGACGAGTTCGGTGCGTGCGAGTACAAGGGCGTCGACTACTGCGCCACGTACGACGTGAGCAGTATGCGTGTGTTCACGCTCGGGGTCTTCCAGCTGCCGTCCGGGCGCATCTGGCTCTGGATGGGTATCGTGTTCATGGTCGCGACGTACCTGTTCTTCCTGGCCATCGCCACGGTCGCACTTGATCGCATCCGCTTCGACGAACACGATAGCCATACTACTTCGATCATGGAACATGACCCTAGCAACTCGAGCGAGGTCGATGACACAGACAGCGACGACGCGGCAGCCGTGCCGACCGCTGAGTACCGTCAAGTCGAGACGCCCCGTGGCCACGTTGAGCTCACGATCCCACCTGGCGACAAGGACGACCACCGCCACTTCACGCCCGTCTCGCTCGCGTTCAAGAACCTGTGGTACTCGGTGCCCTCGCCCGGCGACGCCTCGACGGAGCTCACGTTGCTTCGCGGCGTCAGTGGATTTGCCGAGCCCAGCACGATCACGGCGCTCATGGGCAGCTCGGGTGCCGGCAAGACGACCCTCATGGACGTGATCGCCGGTCGTAAGACGGGCGGGACCGTGCGAGGCGAGATCTTTCTCAACGGCCACGCCGCGACCGACGTCGCGATACGGCGCTGCACTGCGTACTGCGAGCAGATGGACGTCCACGCCGAGGCTACGACGGTGCGCGAGGCGCTCACGTTCAGTGCATTCTTGCGGCAGAGCAGCGTCGTGCCCGCGAGCCACAAGCATGATGCCGTACAAGAATGCCTCGACCTGCTAGACCTGCGACCGATCGCGGACCAACTGGTGCGCGGCCTGTCCGTGGAGCAGATGAAGCGCCTAACCATCGGTGTGGAACTCGCGGCGCAGCCCAGCGTGCTGTTCTTGGACGAGCCGACGAGCGGATTGGACGCACGCGCCGCCAAGTTGATCATGGACGGCGTGCGCAAGGTCGCCGACTCGGGCCGCACAGTCGTATGCACGATCCACCAGCCTTCATTTGAGGTCTTCCAAGTATTTGATCGGCTGCTGCTACTCAAGCGCGGCGGCGAGACGGTCTACTTTGGCGACCTTGGCCCCCGCGGGCGCGCCATCGTCGAGTACTTTGAAGCCGTCGACGGCATTGCGCCCATCCCGTCGAGCGACTACAACCCGGCAACGTGGATGCTTGAGGTCATCGGCGCCGGGGTCGGCGTTCCGGTCGAAAAGTCGAGTGGCATACAGGACGGGAAGGCTTCCTCCGTGGACTTTGTTGCACGGTTCCAAGCCAGCGAGAACAAAATCCAGCTCGACAATGCCCTGGCGCGCGACGGGCTTACGCGGCCAGCCGAGGGCGTGGCGCCTCTGGCATTCAGCGCCAAGCGTGCCGCGAGCGAGGCCACGCAGGCCAGGATGTTGCTGCAGCGCTTCTTCCGCACGTACTGGCGCACGCCCGACTACATGCTCACGCGCGCGGCAGTGTACGCGATGCTGGCGCTCGTGTTTGGGCTCGCGTTCCTCGGGCGCGACTACGACACGTACCAGGGCGCGAACGCCGGCGTCGCGCTAGTGTACTCGACAACTGTGTACGTCGGCGTCGTGGCGTTCGAGGCCGCACTGCCCATGGCGTCCGAGCTGCGGAGGTCGTTTTACCGCGAGCGTGCAGCGCAGACCTACAACGCGTTTTGGTACTTTGTGGGCGCGAGTGTGGTCGAGATCCCGTATGTGCTGTTCGTGACGCTCCTGTTCTGCGCGATCTTCTTCCCGCTCGCGGGCTTTGTGGGTTTGACGCGGTTCGTGGTCTACTGGCTCTCGCTGTCGCTCCACGTGCTACTGCAAACGTATCTCGGCGAGTTGCTCGCAATCGTGATGCCGGACCTCGGCTCGGCTATGGCCCTCGGCGTTGTCGTTTGCGCCGTGTGTTTCAACACCATGGGCTTCAACCCGCCGGCGAGCGCGCTGCCGGCCGCGTACAAGTGGCTCTACGAGATCGTGCCGACCAAGTTCGCGTTCTCGCTCGTCGGCGCCGTGCTCTTGGGGCAGTGCGACGACGATGGCCAAGACCTCGCGTGCCGCCCGCTGCGCGGCGAGCTGCCGCCGGCGTTCGCGGACGGTGTGACGCTCGAGCAGTACGTCGCGCGCGTGTTCCTCATCGAGCGCGACGAGGTCGCGCTAAACCTCGCGCTGATGCTCGCGTACGTGGTCGCGACGCGCGTGCTCACGCTGCTGGTGCTGCGCTTCGTGAACCACCAGCACAAGTGAGCCACAAGCGCAAGTGAGCCAGCCCTTCCTGCCTCCAAATGGCTACATATATATCACATAACAAAGGCTACTCTACCATACATTCCAGGTTCGTTGGGACCATCATACAATACAGGTAAACTATCTGATATGGCAGGTTTGTTGGTCTGCGCGCCAACTTTCTCGTTTTCGAGTTGGCCCATTTCCACTTGGCCAGCGTGGAAACCCGCGGGGAAACTTGCCGGCCGTGGCAGCGACTGCCATGGCGCCACCGCTGCCACCGCTGCCACCGCCTGCCGCCTCTGCCACGGGCGGCGTCTGCGCGTGCTGCGTCGTGTGCGAAGTCACGCGCGGGCCGCACGCCGGCGACCGCGCGGCCTTCTCGGTGGCGGCGCGCGACGCGCCGCCGGCCACGCTCGCCGTCGGCCGCAAGGCCGCGAGCTGGCTGCGGCTGCGCAAGGACCTCGAGGTCTCCGGGCTCCACGCGGAGCTGCTCGTCGCGCGCGCGGGCGCCGGAATCGCGCTGACGCTGCGCGACGCCGACAGCACCAACGGCACGCGCGCGAACGGCGCGGCGGTGGCGCCCGGCGCGGTCTGCGCCGTCGGCGACCGCGACCTGCTCCAGTTCGGGCGCTCGGTGGTGCGCGTGCGCGTGGGCGACGCGCAGTGTCCGCACGCGCGGCGGCTGGACGGCGGCGGCGCCGATGCAGAAGACGACGACGCCGGCGACCCGAATACGATGGAGCGTATGCCCGCGACGAGCGAGCCGGAGCGCGAGCCCGAGGCGCCGGCGCAGCAGGAGAAGACAAAGGAGATGAAGGAGCAGCGGACAGAGGAGGACCCGTTGGTGGTCGCGGAGGCCACGGCGGCCGAGGCGGCTCGCGGCCACAGCGACGAGAACGCGTTCGAGACGGCGCCTCCAGCGCCCAGGGCGGCCCCGTCGGCGTTGCTGGCGGGCTGCATGGTGTGCGGGCAGGCGCTGGCGTCGTGGAGCGTGCTGGAGCAGCAGCTCCACGTCAACGCGTGTCTCGACCGCAAGGCCGGCGGGGCGACGACGCCGATGGTGGCGACGCAGCTGACCGCTACGGGGACGCGAGTGACAGCACCGGCGACAGCGACGCTCGGCAGGAAACGCAAGCGGCAGGCGACGCTCGCGACGCGCGCAGCCGACGAAGAGCTGGCCGTGGCGCTCGCGCTGTCCGAGTCGCTGGTGGACCCGGAGCAGCAAGTGGACATGGAGATGGCGCTCGTGCGCGGCGAGCTCTCGCAGCTCGACGCGCAGCTCAAGAAGCTCCAGAAGAAGCGCACGGCGCTCGTGAAGAAACTCGAGAAGCTTGAGAAGGCCAAGCGCAAGGTCCACAAGGGCCAGGTGTGCGCGCCCGATGAGGTACAAGTCCGAATGGACCTTGAGTGGGCGCTGCAAGAAGTGTTTCCAGCGTCTCGACAAGTGCGACCTACGAGACGCGATGGCAATCCACTGAAGCCAATGCGGCCAGCGATCTCGCGGCTGATTGATCGATTCCGAGCAAGTGACGAGCAGGACGCAGACGCTCCGTACGTGACGATGTGGCAGCGCTGTGCGCAGCGGGTGCGAAGACGTGGCGAAGAAGAAGCAGTGGAAGGCGAGGACACGGAAGGCAACAACCAAGAAGACGACGAAAGTGACGATGCTCTGTATGTGAATCGTCTCCTTCGTTCGCTGCTCGATCGCGAGAAGCAGAGAACCGTATCGACTAAGGTCACGGAGCAAGCGGGGAATGAAGTGATGGCCCCCGAAGTACGAGAGCTTGCAACCAGCGTGGTAAGTGAGGAAATGGATACGACGACGGGTTCCGAGAGCGCTGATGGGGACTCCAACGATCTCGAGGAGGTTGTGCCAGACGTTGTCAAGCGCGTGTTTCCGAACTGGCAGGACAACCTCGCGTTCCTCCGGACGCAGAGTGTGTCCGACCTGCAGGACGCGCTGGAAGAAATGCGAAGAATGCAGGCGGACCGGGAAGTGGAGGCCATGTCCACAGAGAAGGTGTATGGAGGCGATGGAAAGAAGGATGAGGCGGCGGCGTGCGCGTTCTTCGCTGACGAGATGGTCCGGCTTATCGCGGAGAAAGTGCCCACGCTCCCCGCCAACGTCGAGGTCGTTGAGCTGATGGACAGCCAAGAGAAAGAAGATGATGTTGGTGACGTACGATCCATCGAACCTGCAAACCCGGGCTCAAGTGGTCCGCCAAGCGTTTTGTCAATCGATGATTCGTCGGATGAGGACGAAAGTACAGCCTCTTCCGGTTCTCCAGATCCACCACCAATGTCCTGCTCGGGGGTGGAGGAGCACAGCCATGCGATGGAAGATATTTATCCCAGCGATTCTCGAGTTGCAGATGTGGGCACGAGCGATGGATTTGTTGTTTCAGAGACCGCGCCAGATCCTACGATCCCAGCATTAAGCATGACTACCGTGCTACAAGTAGAAGAGCCCACTCCGCTACGTGATCAGCCTGAAGAGCTGGGCGACTCGCGGCTCGAAGAACAGCTCCTGACAGCGCTCAATGCCAACGCCACGCTCTACGAGCGCGTGCTGCTGCTCCAGCCGCTGGATCTCAAGCAGCTTCTAGACTACGTGCGCCGCGAAGCTGGCATCAAGTGCCCTAAGTCAGCGCTCGTGCGGTTCTGTGATCGCCACGGAATTACATTCAAGAGTTCATGAAAAACCAAAGCTCTCTCTCTCCTTCGACTTCCGTTCTTGAGCATTCCATTCACGCGAGCGTCAAATCGCGATGCAGCGGCGGCGGCGACTCATCTCGGGGCTCGCTGTCCGCTTCGTCGAGGTGCAGTAAGTCAGCCTCTCGGTTGACACTGCTCGCAGACGCCACCGAGGAAGACACGATAGCCAGGGAGCCGTCGCGCTGTCGACACTGCGACGCTGTCACGGCGCGGGACGCCGTGCTCGACTCGCTCGCCGAGCGGAGCGACCGCCAGATCTTGACGGGCAGACTCACGGCGATCGCGACGGCCTTCGCGCTCGTGGACGAATGCGCACGAGAGAGCGACAGCTCCGAGCTGCTGCCGCTGCGTCCGCCACTGCCCAGCGAGAGCAAGCGCGCGGAGCGCGCGATCGCCTGGCGCATCGCCTTGAGGAACTTGACCTTCTCCTGGACAGTGTCGCACGTGACGCGGTACCGCTTGACCGAGCGCAGCCCCGCGAGCTGCTCCAGGTACCGAAAGCGCGAGCCCGAGGCCTTGCTCGTACGGCTCCCGTGGCACGTGAGCGACGGTGCGCGAGAGAGACCGTGCTGCTGTTGCTCGAGCGCTTGGAACACGTCGCCTGACTCGGAGCCAAACGACGCCGAGTTCCGGCGCCCGCTGAGGAACGCTGACAGCGACCGCAGTTTTGGCGACCGCTTGAGCGTGAGCGGCGACAAGTGGTGGCACGAGCAGCGCCCGACCTTGGCCACTTCCAGCGTGAAAGAGTAGCTCGTCTGCTCGTCGTCGATCGCGGCTGCGACCGCGAGTGCCGTGGCCGACTCCGGCGGCAGCAGCTCGTCCTCTGCGTCGTCGTTCGCGTCGTCCTCCGCGTCGACGTGTAAGGGTCGTGGTGGCGCTATCAGTTCAGCGTCGTCGTGGATCACTGCGCACGAGAGGCAGATCTGCCGTCGGATCTTGAGCTTTTGGTCCTTGAGCTTGGCCATGAGCAGCATGTCGGAGAGAAGGATGAGCCGCGCGCGCTCGCCACCGCTGCTGCGCCGTCGCTGCAGGCGTGCGGGCGGTGGCAGTGTCGTCCTCATCATCGACGGCGTCCCGGGCGGCGACAGGTACTGCGTTGTCGTGGACGCGCCCGAGAACGACGTGTGGCGGTCCGAGCCGCTGCTGCCGCCGACTCGCGTGGACGCGTTGGAGCGCATGCTGTGGGCCGTGGCCGTGGCGGAGCTGCGGCGGTCGTCGCCGCCGAGACCGAACAGCGAGAATCGGAACCAGTCGTCGCGCGCAGTGGGCACTGGCGGCGGCGCCAGCATAGGCGATGACACGATCGACAGCGAGCGCGTGGTCGGGCGCGCGCGCCGGCGGCGGAAGTGGCGCAGCAGCTTGGCCGGCCAGCGCAGCGCGTCGAGGCTCGCGACGTTTGCCCAGGTCTCGTGGAGCAGCGTGCGCGAGGGCTGGAGCAGCTCGACGCCGCCGCTGGACGCGTGGAGCATCTGGTGGAGCTGGTACAGCCGTGCGTTGTTCTGCGACTCGCGCACCTTCTCGTTGACGTAGTTGGACACGGCCTCGATCTTCTGGAGCGACTGCTGCAGCACGAGCGTCTCCTCCGGGCCCGATGCGTTGGCGAGCAGGTTCTTGAAGAGCAGCGGGTACCGGCAAATGCGCTGCACGGGCTTGATGAGCGACGAGTTGATGTCGAGCGGCGGCAGCTCGATCTCCTCCTCCTGAGATCCGCGCCGCGCGCACTCATTGAGCTGCGCCGTGAAGGCCGCGAGCGCCGGGTGCTCGCGCTGGAGCCGCTCCAGCTCCTGCTTGGCCGAGAGGTACGAGCCGCAGTAGAACGCGTACACCTTCATGTACTCGATGGTCGAGAGGAACGCCCGCGAGAGCTGGTGCAGCCGTGCGAGCGTGCCCGTGAAACCCTCGCCGAATGGATCGCTCGACTGTGGACTGGGCGCCGCCGTGTCACGCTGGAGTGGCTCGAGTTGCCGTAGCAGCTCATCATGGATGCTCAGGATCGTCGAGGTCGAGTGGTGGAGCGCGGCCATCGCGCCCAGCTCGATCGCGTGGAGCTTGGCGAACGCCTGGAGCGGCTCGAAGAACTGCGTCACGAGCCCGCGCAGCGCCGCGACGTACGACTCTTCAGTTTGCCAGATCTCGCGGAACAGCGCGTCGATCTGCGCGGCCTTGCTGGACGCCGCGGCGCGGCGCGGGCTCAGCGGCGTGCTGTCCGCGGGTGAAGTTGTCGATGACGACGTAGGCGATGGCGGCGTCGTCTGTGGTGTGGGGGTCGCTGAGGGCGTCGCGGACGACGGCGACGTGGGCGGCGTCGCGTCCGGGTCCTCGAGCATAAAGGTCGCGAGCCGGAAGTACGGTGGCGGCGGTGACGAGCGTTTGGCCATGGCTCTCTCCGGGGACGACGAGGAGGAGGCAGTCGGCTCGGGCAACTGGTTGCTGTCCTCGCGGGACGCTTTCTTCTGTGTGGCAGTGGCGTCGTGGTCACTGTCACTGTCGCTGTCGTCACTGTCATCGCTGTCATCGCTGTCATCGTCGCTGTCGGCGTCCTGGTTGCTGGCGCGACGCGCGTGGCTCGGGAGCATTTGCTGGGGCGTGAGCGCCGTGCCGGCCGTGAGCGCCGCGATGGTCTCTGGCGGCAGGCTCTGGCCCATGGCGCGCATGGTCGCAGTCAGCATGAGCGAGCTGCGGCGCGTGAGCATGGGCTGCGGGTGCGGCACTGGCGGCGAGGCCAGTAGCGACGGCCGGCGCGTCGTTGGCGCCACCACGGCCGAACGGCGGCGCCCATTGGCCTGCTGGAGAGCCGCGAGCTGCTGCAGTGCCTCGTAGGGCACGGTCGGCGTCAGTAGCGACGAGCGGCGTGCCGGCGGGCGCCCACATGGTTCCGCTCGCTTGTGAAGTGATGGTGCGAAGGAGGAGGACGACGACGGCTTACCCAACGAGGACTCGGGTGGCGTGGTTATCACGGAGAGCGGCTGTGCAGGCGAGGACCACGAGGAGCACTGGTTTGGGACCGGACTCGGCTTGCGTGGCGCGTGCGGAGGCGTCCGCGACGGTGGCGGTAGCGCGGCGGTCCATGTAGAGGGTGAAGAAGAAGATGGACGAGACGGCTCGGGTTGCGAGAGCGCCGGTGGCGGCGACGACGGCCGCGTGGACGCGAGCGTCTCTAGCATGTCGAGTGGGAAGGATGAGGCGCTATGGTGGCCGTGGTGTGGTGGTGACTCGATCTGTGAGCGCCACGCGCGACTCACTCTCTCGGACGAACGCACGTGGCTCAGATCCCTGCGCGGCCCTCACCTGGGCCTCACCGCCTATGAAAATAGGCGCGACGCGCGCAGACGTGGCGCGGTTGTTCACCTCATGGCCGAACCCATGCCCCCCAATGGACGACGGGAGGAGAAATGACTTGGTCGATCCTGGTGCGCGCCCGAAATTAGAAGCCGCTGATATAACCGAAAGCCCAGCCAGCCTTGCACGCCCCAGCCTTGGCTTCCGATGGCTTCCCTTCCTCCGGCGGCATGAGACGAAGAGACCGTCAGCATACAAAAGCGATATACCGCGCTGGTAGGTGCGTTGCGACCCGTTGGGCGGCGGAAGAAAAGGATGCAACGACGAAGGAAAAGCAGTGGCTACGCATGGGGTTTGGTGGACGGGGCCCTTTCCTTGGCAGGGTCCCATGAAAACTCTATTGCACAATCAGTTGGTCTCTTCTTCTCTGGTGGTCTCCTCTAACGTCGGTCGGTCGCGCGTGCCAGCTCCCGCCTGCGCACGAGTCGAGATCTCTCTCGTCTCGTGCGGAGATGCGGGCTCAACGAACGACAGCCAGTCTCTAGGGACTTGCTGCGGACTCCATGCACCTGACGCGGGCCGCGGACGGCCCGTCGTGACTGGCAGAGAGTCGCTGGGCAAATGCGACGCGACGGCTGACGCTCGAGGCGGGTGGGGGGTTGTGGGGGGTTGTCTAACTTAGTGGTCCTCGGCCGCGACGGCGACGGGCGCCTTGGTCGGGTCGTAGCTCTGGAAGGCCTTGGAGAGATCCTTAATGAGATCCTTGGCGTCCTCGATGCCGATCGAGAGGCGCACGAGGTCCTCCGGGAACGACCGCGCCTTGCGGACCTCCTCGGGGATCGACGCGTGCGACATGGCGCCAGGCAGCGAGATGAGCGAGTTGACCGAGCCAAAGCTCACGGTGATCTTGAAGAGCTTGGTGGTCGACACGATGTGCTGCGCGAGCGCGAGCGAGCCCGGGCGGAAGCACACGACCGAGCCGGCGCCGCGCGCCTGCGCCTCGTGGATGGCGCGCTCGGGCGAGTCGCGCGGCAGCTGCGACGCGTAGTACACGTGCGTGACGCTCGGGTGGTCGGCGAGGAAGCTCGCGACCTGTTCGGCGTTCTGCTGCGCCGTGAGCACGCGGAGGCTCATGGTCTTGACGCCGCGCAGCAGCAGCCAGCAGTCAAAGGGTGCGAGCCCCGTGCCCTCGGCGTTCTGGTAGAAGTAGAGCTCGCGGCAGAGCTCCGGGTCCTTGGCGATCACGATGCCCGACATGGTGTCCGAGTGGCCGCAGATGAACTTGGTGGCCGAGTGCACGACGATGTCGGCGCCCAGCGGGATCGGGTTCTGCAGCACCGGGCTCATCATCGTGTTGTCGATCGAGAGCAGCGCGCCGTGCGCGTGCGCGACGCGCGCGAGCGCCGCGATGTCGCACACGCGCTGCATCGGGTTGGTC